>JAXGGA010000521.1:0-216546 GCA_038373865.1 Uloborus plumipes | reverse complement strand
TATATGATTTGCGAAAGTGACCTTTTACAGTTCCTTTCATTTATGGCTTTTAAATGTAATGTAACATATTATCTATATAGATATTAAATGTATTACTTAAATAAGTTTGGATTATGTGCTTAAAATATCGATATTGTGTGAATTTTAGTATTAATGTAACATTGTGTGAAAAACGAAATTAAAGATTTCGATTTTTTTTGCGTATTTTTGGAAAGAGAAAGAAATTGCTTTGTTGAGTTAAAACTTCAAGGAAACATTATTGCTGAATAGAGTTAACATTTATGTCCTCAAAAAAATTTAAACATATATTTTCAATTTCATTAAAAAAGTTCAAAAAAGGTAGATTTCGGTATTTATGTAACTTTTTGGGGCAAATTTAGATAATGAAGACATTATAATTGGAGGATAAAACCATTTGTGGAAATCTATTTGTGCTAAAAGGTACTACTAATCGCTTCGAAATTGGAAAAAGTAATTTTTTCTCCCCACCGTAACGGTGCGCACAGAAGCGCAGGTTGTTTTCTTCTCAATAATACTGTACTGACAGCGAAACAATATTTACAGAGCTAATCCCCAGTTAGACCGGTAAATTGACACACCTGCTGATTCGAAATGAGCCGCTCCACAGCTTCTTCCCTAAGTACAAAGAGGTATGTAAAAGTGCACCAGTCTTATATTTAATGGCAACCATTAGCTTTAAAACTTAAAAAACAAACTTAATGCAAACCAATTCTACGGAAAAATCACGACCGACTTTCTTTTAGTCGGCTAACTCATTGCCTATGTAATTGGCCCTTAAAGACTTGACATAAAAGAGGCTAGGGTTTGAATACTAGAACGTTATCAGCCTATTATGTGCAGAGTTCTATAGAATTTTCAAATTTTGAAAATCAAATGTTTTATGGCGATCATAATCATGTATATGTAGCCAAAGAAAGGAAATAGTATGCATGCGTGTGTATGTAATGGTGAATATAGGGAAAATGTGTAAAGGGTCTTGACCTCTGCTCTTTTTTTTTAGGGGGGGGGTGTCTTATAATGCTTGGTATTTGTCTTCCTAGCTACATATTTTAAGTGTGTATGCCACGTAATATGAATCTGTGTAAAACCTATTTTGATTTGAATTCGTTTGTAATTTGTTTTGTACTTCCTTGTTCAAAGTTTGAAATATGGATTAAATAAGCCATGACAGGAAGGGTAGCATTTCTGCAGTACTTTTTTCTAAAGAAAATGACCTAGGATAACTATCCATGAATTTATCTTCCAAAATAATAAACAAAAAAACTTCAAAACCATAGTATAGTAAATGACGTCATCTATCCTAATGGCTTTTTAGCCAAGCTTGAATATAATATAGACTAAACATTAAAAAGGTTTCACAACATCCGCGAAAATAACCCAATAACAACATGAAGTATTGAAGATTAAATCAGGTATGTGGTGAACGGTTAATTGATTGAAGTTATACGCAGAGCTGTTGTGTTCAAAGTGGAATCCCGCACTTCCGCAAATTTGCCGGAATGACTGCGATAACTGGGAAATGTTTCGGCGAGATAGCAACAAATGCTGCCACCGATAAACAAAAATCAATGGCGAAAATTGAATCCATAAGCACAAAACTGGGCTCCACTTAATTCCACGTGCAACTTCATTACCAGGATATCTTCTTCTTCGTTAAATAACTATTTCTGTGGCAGCAGCGGCGAATTCTCTGCCCCTCGGCGTTAATTATCGATTCCCGAAAGAGTGATGGTGATGCAGACTCGGGAAGCATTCAAAAATTTTCCGGAGTCCGGTGGCATTAGCATAAATCAAAGACGCCCAACTGTCAGGCGGATGGAAAGATGGCAACAGACCGGGATTCGTTTCGAATTACAAGCCATTGCGCGAATATTATTCGAATCTGGGCCCGCCGAGTGTAACTTTTCTACCACTTGTAGACATGTTTTGACTCGAGCAGATGGACAGTCCGTGGGATTTTCGGGAAATTCCTCACTCATTTGCACTTTAATTATCGATGATTTCCGGTGTACCTTGGCAGACCTGGTGGCAGCTTTCGCTCCGGATATTTGAAGGGAACTTGCTCACTTTATGAATTATTCGTAGACATGTTCTCTATTCCACCAGATGGACGTCTACGGGGAATCTAGGAGTTCCCCGCTCATTTGCATTTTCATTATTGAGGCTGATTGTTGCGTATTGAAGACACTGCATCCGCATTGTTGTCAATTATGAATAGTGATCCAACCTGGAAATAATTTATACGCCGTTTTTCCCCTATCAGACAAACTTTTCTGAGCTTTCTGAAAATTTTACTTTCATTTTCTTTTTGACATCCAATAATTTGTTTTTATTTCTCAAAAATATTAAAAAAAAATCTGCTCCATTTTTTCTTTTTGGTTGATTTGGGATCAATCATTTATTAAAATATTTCGACAATGGAGAGATTGTCTTCCATGTGATGAGAAATCAGTCATTCTCTAATAAATTGAAGAAAAAGTAAGTTTTGTTTTGTATTTATATGTGTTGTATTGATATTTTTTCTATAAAAGACTTCATCGTACATGTAAATTAATTCGTTACATCATCAAGCGAAAGTCCAGCAAAACTATAGGTCTAAGTCATGTTAATTTTTGACTTCACCATGGTTTTGTTCAACAGTGACCTCAAAACGATCGGAAGGATATTTTTGATCAAAAAATAAAAGTTGTGTGTGAAGGGGGGGATAACAGAATTCGTGCTCATTACATTGACTAAAAACTTTCGTCTGTAACTTAATGGTCACAAATCTCAGTTTATGGCAGATAACTCTATTACGGTATTTATAAAATGTGGAAAAACAATGATGAGCTTACTACAGGTTTCTCCATTAAAAGTTATAAATAAATGAATTTCTAACCCTTATATTCAATTCATATTTGGTTTCAATCTTTGGAAAAAAGAGTTTCGTTTTGTAGAAACGTTTGTTCTGTTGATGTTCGTTACGTAAAGACTTCATCGTACATGCGCATTAATTCAATATGCTATCATGCGGAAGCTCAACAAAATTACAACGTAATGTCAATATTGGTCTTACTATGACCTCACAACCCTCGGAATACAAATTTTTGATTAAATAAGTCAAATGGGTGGGGTGGGGAGAGAAGAATAAATAATTTGTACTGTGGCTTTTACTGAAAAGTTTGCCTGTATCTCCTTGAACCCAGACACCTTAAAAACTGCATTTAGAAATACGAAAACAGGCTTCTGGAGTTTTGAAAATACTTTTGAAAAAGGATTGAATTCCAGTCTTTTTATATTTAAATCACATTAAAATTTTATCTATCGTTTTTTAGAAACGTTTGTGGTATTGATATTCGTTAAGTAAAAACTTCATCGTACATGCACATTAATTCAATATGCTATCACGCGGAAGCTCAACAAAATTACAACGTCATGTCAATATTGACCTTACCATGGCCTTGTTCAACAGTAACCTCACAACCCTCGGAACGGAAAATTTTGATTAAATAAGTAGAGACGGGGGGTGAGAAGAACATAATCTGTAAGGAAATGACCTTCCCACTCCCTCAGTCTATTGAGTGGGGATGATGCGACAGAGATTAGAAGCTTTTGTTTGGAGAAGGAGATAATTGAATTTAAACATCTCCTCCCACCTTTTGCGATGTACATTATATTAATTTAGGATTAAAAGCGGAGAATTGATAACATGGAAGATTGTGCAAGAGTTTTAGCTGGTTAAGGGGGGAGGGAGAAAAAAGACACTTCCTTTTCCTGTCGCCTCTTCTCAGCTATGGAGTAGTCATCTAATACCGGGAGTCGTTGATAATGTTGCATTAAGTATGCATAGAAACCCTTAAAGGCTGATACTGTTAATTGAAAGATATCTTTTCTCTTGCACGGCTAATCTTGTTTGGCTGGCTAAATGATATTTTACCTAGATATTCGGAGAGGAATTTTTGTTTTTGGCAGCTTTGGTGCCATTTAAAACTTTATTTGAAACTAGATCGGGTAGCATTTTTGACAAGTAAAGAAACTTGGAAGGGAACCTTCGGTGAATCTTCCAATTAAAATAAATGATATTAGTACATTCTTTTTGTCTGCGAAATTAAGCTACCTGTGAACATGTCTCACGCAATTTTTTAAAAATGAGGTTTTAAAGTAAACAGCTTACATATTTAATTTTGACGAAGACTTTCTGGGATTTTACGTGACGTGTCCGCTGGATAAACTCGTAATTAAATTCATAGTGTTTAAATATACGAAAAAAACATTTTTGGTAAAATATTTTTGGAGACATTATTTTCATTCTTTCAAATAGGGTCTTCAACTTAGGAGTATGCATTTCAACTACCAATCATGTAGATGCATTTTTAATATTCAAACTGATTCTTAAAAAAATATCTTACATAACTTATATACATCTCATTAAAAATTTTATATTTAATTATTGATTCTTATTTTAACAATTAGCTATATCGCTCAAAATATTTTTATATATGAAGAAATGAAAAAGCAGCAAAATTTTCAGCTGTGAAATGTGCCGTACGCAGCACTTAATATTTTAAAATAACCCATTAATGTTTTGTTTATTTTTATTTTTTTCTTTTTACTAGTCTTTAACTACTTTTCAGTTATTGAAATAAAATACATCAAATAGAAAGGGCAAGTATCACTATAAAACTAATGCTCATAATTTGCTCGCTATAATACAAACTATTTTCAGATAAATTGTTAAACAAAAGGGGGGAATTAGCTATTGTTTTTCTTTTTCATAATAATTCATAGTATTTTTAAGTTATGTGCTTAGTAGTACACTTATTTCGCACTAGATCTTGCTTCTAGGAAACATCCAATGGAACTTCGCCGTACACAATGTATTGGAATAAAACCACCCAAAAGTTGACCCTACAATAGTAATTAACACTAATAAAGCAAAGTACAATTTATAAGGGAAATTAACAATTTGTACCAATCTATAAAATGGTGTTAAAAATGGTCATTGCATATCTTTCAGTTCACTCTTACTTGATCTTTTGGAGCTTGTGTTTCTGTTGTTAATTTTGTTTTTCTTTACAAGGGTCAACGACAAGTGCAATGTCAACTACTATCAATTTTTGCCGAAATACCCATATAAGGCAAAACGCTGTTACCTTTATTTTCATTACAAGGGTCATTTAGTAGTGCAAAGTCAACTGCTGATAGTTTTTTCGAAAAATCAAATAAAAAACAAAAAACGATGTTAATTTTGTTTCCTTTACTAGGGTCAACTACTAGTGCAATGTCAACAGTTAGTAGTTTTTACTCAAAGCCCCATGATAACCAAAATGCTGTCTAATTTTTTTCAGATCTGATTGATGAATGAACACAATTATACCTCCTTTCACAAAATATAAAACTTTGTCGCTTTCATGAGGCTCCAATCGTTCTTCTTTAAAATACGAAATCTTCTAAATTACAGACACACACATACATGCTTGAAACTCATTACAAACACACGAGGGTTTGTAATTAGTTTTAGGATGAAATTCATATTAATTAAAAACTGTAAGCGGGAATAAAGTATCGCATATTCCCTAAGATTTGTTTCTGAAGCTTGTTTCGGGAAAACAGTAAAGACATTCCTTAAATACCTAAACCACTCTTCGTGACGCAAAGAAATCTTTTGCATCTCTCTGACAAGCAGGAGGCGGTGATCTAGTGGCAGCCCTCTTGGCTACAAGGAATACCGTGAAGAGAGAAAGAAGACCTGAATTCTAACCTAACAGGAAAAAAATATTATGCCGTGGCGCCTTGCTACAAAACTAGTAATAGATCCTGTCTTATGTTGCAACTGTAATTTGTACATGCAATTTTGTTTCCAGAAGTTGACATGTAATTCACAATTGAATAATTCAATGTATGACTTTTAACCCATTAATGCGTGACATTTTTTTTCGCAAAGATATTTTGTATACTGGTTACAAACGGTGTTCAATGTACAGGAAAAATAATAAAAAAAAATTATGTAAGAAATAATTGTTTTATTAGAGAAAGAAAAATCGCCCCTTAAAAGTTACGATAGACCACAGAGGGTACATTCTTGCTTTACTCATTTTTTTTTCTGCTTACGATATAATGTTTAAAAAGACATTTTATAAGAAGAAATAAAATCATCAATTAACATAGCCTGGGAAGCTGGGATAACTTAACTTTTTTTCTTGAGATTGTGAACGATGTAATTTTTGATAAAGATCATACTAAAACTACTACAGAACACACTTCACAATGGCTATGTGCTGCAATTTGTTAATAACGAATTAAAACAATACCAAGGTACTAATTGAACACTATTATTTGGTTGAAATGTTCATTTTGGGGAAATTCAGACCCTTTTTTGGACCGTCCTCTTAAAAGGACGCTAGGCATTAATGGGTTAATTTAGAATTCTTGTGCATAGGCCACTGGTGCACTGAAAAAGTGAGTGGTCAAACGAAAGGTAGGGTGCTAAAAGGCTTCATTTCTGAAACTGTTTTTTTTCTGTAACATTTGACTCAACTTTTGAATTTTAACATTAACTGATTAAATGACTTTTGAAAAATACGAAATATGACCTCAAAAAAATCGAGACGGATTACTATCTCAGACTTCCCCCTTTCAATTTAAAGTTCCTTTCTTGTGAAATAATATGAAAAATCTATTTTTTGGATTTTTAATTTTGCGAAATAAATCAATTCAATGAGTAAAATAAATCATTTTTAATTATATCATTAATTTTTGACCCTGAAAAGCAAGAGGACAATTCCCCTTTACTTTTGGAAGTGAGGCGCCTTTCTTACCCTTCTATGCAAGTCGCCTATGTACTTGAGCATACTATGCTTAAAGATCATTCTTTACTTTCTTATAAGTTGCTTTTAATTATTTTGTGTGATTCGCTCCAACAGTAATTTTTATTAGTATGCTTTCATCCCTTATGCTTGAATTTTATTTCATAAAGTAAGTGGTCAATAATAAGGTCATTATTTTCTTTCTTTCTCATCAGTGGCTGAGTTTTTTGTCCATGGAGTTAATAATGAACAAAAATACATCTTTTTCAACGCATCAAATGCATCAATACTAGTTTCTCATGCTTTTGCTAAAACTACTTTATTTATAAGAAATAAACTTTTTTTTTTTCAAAAGAGAAAAAAAATGCTTTTTACTTCCTTTTACGTAGTAAAGGAAGTATTGTGATCACGAAAAAAATTTCACTCAAATTTCGGTCTAAATTTTGACTTTGCTCACCCCTGAATGACTGTCGCGTAGTTTTTTCGACCTGTCAGCACGTGCATATGTACCTAACAGCATACAAACAGCCGAAAAATAAATTTCGACCACCCCCGAGTAAATTACGACGAGTTTTCTCGTGACGTCTGTATGTACGTATGTGCGGATGTATGTGCGGGTGTATGTGCGGATGTATGTGCGGATGTATGTGCGTATGTGGCTCGCATAACTCAAAAACTATATGCCATAGAAACTTCTAGCTTGGTATGTAGGCTCTGAGGGGGGTCTAGTTGTGCACCTCCCTTTGTGATTGCATTCGGATGTTCCCAAAGGGGTCTTTTACCCCTTTTTTGGGGTAAATCAATGTTAATTTCAATACAGACTCAAGTGATATGAACTGGCGCCACTACTTGGCGACATGTCGCCAAGCTTTTGGTCGCCAAGTGTTTGACGCTAACTTGGCGATATATCGCCAAGTTGGCGACAAATTTGGCGAAAAAAATATTTTTTGAATTTGGATTCAACTTGGCGCTATTGGCGATATTTTGCGAAAAATTCACTGAATGATATTAAAATCGGCAATATTTAGAAAATTAACCATTGTAAAATATTTTTTTGCTTTGTTTCGTGGCAGATTAGGGGAGTAAATATTTGAATTGTTACCTTGCTCACTCCAAGCACTTTTTTTTAACACTTAAGGCAACTACTAAGAAATTTACACGTAAAAGGAAGTAGTGTGGGGTCCATACCAGATTTTTTATAATTAGTAGTACAGAACAATTTAAATCTTAAAGACACAAGTAACTTTTTTGACTGAGGTTTTTTAAACCGATTTTCAACATTTTTTTGAGCTAAATTAATGATAATTCACTTTTTATACTATTAAACATAACTTTTTTGTTGATAGATTTTCACTTTAATTCATGCAATACGAAGCAGTTTGTTGTTTTCACTCAGATAATTTCGTCTAAAACTGAATCAATCTACAAATTTAAACGAACTGATTACAACAACAAACCAGACAGAAGTAGTTCTTAAATTTTGATGGTGTGCGAAAATCCCAGAAGTAACAGCAAAAGAACTACTCTGTCACCGTAGAATTTGAAGCGTTTTTATTTCTAAGATCACTGATTTATTTTTCATTTCTCTTTTTTTTTCGCAAATAGAAATATTTCCTGTTTTGTATTGAAGTATGTCTTTCCCCATCAGTAAAAAGGGTATTTTTTCCTCCACCGGTAGGTTCTTGCTTTATTATTACACGAAAAAACACACTATGACGAATCTTGAGTAGAACGTTGTTAAAATGACTGTTATGACCAAATAAGCTTGAGAAAAGAAAGAACCTTCTTATTTTCATGTTTTTTGTAATCATGAGTAGACTTTTTTAATCATATTTTGCTTCAATTAATCAGTAAACTGTAACACTTGTAAACACTCTCCTTCAAAGTTCCTTTTTGTATTTAAAATTTTGTATACATTTAGATCGAATTGGTTTTAAAGAGTATACATGAAACTAGCAAACACCACTTATTAATACGAAATGCTAGTGAGCTATTATGGCGTTCATAAGTAATAAAACGTTTAGTAATCAAAACGACTGTTGCGTTATCAGTGTAAAAAAGGGAAAGATAATGAAGTAGAACATAACGTATTATTGAAGTCGTATCTTCAAGTTTTGAGCATTTTACCTTATAATAAGCATTTGTATAACTAAATACCTTTTAAAAACTTCCATACACGGTATTTTTAGAAAAATAGGGGAAATATTGGATTTTCCTGCAATTCAGCAAGCCAACGCAAAAAAAAAAAAAAAAACAGACTAACCAACAGTCAAGAGTTACTTTTGGTAAAAGGACAATTTACTTGATTCGTTCAACTTTAAAAATTTAAGAAATCGATTGAAATGTCCAACCACTTTTTAACCGAAAGAGTTACCTCTTAATATTAAAATAAATTTCGGGGTCAGAATACGGGCCCGACTGCCAGTTAGACTCGATACATATCCAACATACAAAATTTAGAAATTTCTACAGCTAAATGGTTTTGAGTTTAGCAAGATGTGAACATAGGTATCACCACAAAACGTTTTGAAATTGTTTCTGTAGATAAATAAAATAGCTAGTTTAGTCACCCATACGTTTTCACGCACAAATGTAAGCATTTAAAAATCATTTGTTGGCGGTTAAAATACAGGTTTTGATTAAAATTTAATCAAAAAACGTATTTCATTTTCTTCTCAAACAAGCAAAATATTATTTTCTTCGAAATTTTACTAGCATATGTTTCTTCAAACTGCCATATTGCTTCCTTTTAGCTCCAAAACTGTATTAGAGGTTTATTAATATCGTCGGAATTAAAAGAGTAACGTATGCTCTATTCACAGAACAACGCTAAAAATTCTCACTTCAGCTGTTTTTTTTTTTTTTTTTTTAACTTCCCGACAATGCAAATCTCACTTTATTTTACAGTTGCTTTTCCAACCATACAAAATTGTAAATGACATGTCTGATTCCTGGCGTAAATACGTATCAAGAGAGAGATTTAAATTTTTGAAACGGATACCATCTTCCCCAAAATACAAAAGGCAAACATTTAATACTGAGATCTTCATTAATTAGAAGTTAAAAGAAGAGGAAATAATTATCCGGGCTTCGTTTCCAATTACTTATTCCTTCATGTCAATTCCGCGGGATGACTTGAATCCTGATTTGATTGTCAAACACAATCCCCCTGAGAGATAAAAGAAAAACATATCTGACAATCAAAAGGCAGTGTGTCGGGGGGTTGAGATTTCGCGAGATATTCTTCGATTTGTCCGCCTAAATTGACAAAAGTGCAATTCTAATTGCCAACTACGAGTGCTTTCGGTTGATTTCAAGTATTGTTTTGGATGGTTCAGGGTTTATTTTGTAGATGACTGCCTGGGAATTGTGCATTTTACTGCATTTATTCATCAATAGAAGAAACGAATGCTTTCCAAATAAAACTGGCGTCGTAAAATATTTCACATTCAGTTTTTAATATGATTATTTTGGTCTAGTATGATCCTGGACTGTGATTTGGCTATCGCAGATCTATGATTTCTCCTTGACTAACTTATAGACTCTGAGCCCAAAAATGACCAAAGTTTTAATCCATCACGTCCAGTTAGCATTTTATGTAGGGCTTAAAGTGACCGATTCACAAAAATGGGACAGTTCAAAAAATAAAGAACCAAAGAAAAATAATCAGGTGAACATAATTACATACATCGCATACATATTCGTAATACAAAAAAAAATCCTTTTGTGGATGTGGAGTTACTTTGCACTCCTTAATGACATTTTATTTTCTTGCCTTAAAAGTAAAATAAATTAAAATTTTGACAATTAATATTTTTGCTAATAACGTCATTTAAAGAAATACCTCATTCAAATTTTATAGCTGTTTATTCAGAAGGAACACTAGAAGAGCAGTAAAGATTCCTGTTAATACGGGCGGTGCCGTAAAAAGTGATTATATAGTTCACGTAAGATCTAGAGAGAAAAAACCCGTCGCGGTGTATAAGGATACAGTTTTGAAATCAGTATATACCTATTTTAATCTATAATAGCTTAAGATCTACTTCATTAGAAACAGGTGAAAATCATCCCCTGTATTCTCAGGATAAATTCAAGGAAGTCAAAAAAAAAAGTGTAAAACATAAAATCTCACATGTTATGTAGGATTTCAAGATAATACCTCGACTTTGATATAACTGATAGGCTAGTGTACCAACCATTGTTGGACAGAATAAAATGCAAAATGGTAGATTGACTTTCTAAGGTAAAACCTTTTGGAAGGTTACGGATGCGTTTCGTCTGATCTGATTTTATCAAAATAGTTTTAGTAGGAGACATAACAATGGGGAGAAGAATCATTTTTAACCCTAATAAATGAAATAGAAAAATGCAAAATAGGTAATATAAAATAACCTTAAAGCGTTAAAGCTATAGGAAGTGCACACGTTCTTCATAAAGTGTCTATCCTGAAGCCGTTGTTCTTTTTTAAAGTGAAAACATTCGCAAAAGATAAGCGCTGTTTTCGCGAACGGAAAATAAAGTAAATTTTTGCGGAAGGTCAATAGTTTAGTAAAAATAGTACCAGAACACACTAATGACATGAAAACCATGTCAAGTTATTGATTTCCTGGTTAAAATACTATTATGAATCTACCGCTGGCAGCAAAAACAACCATGCTCAAGAAAATAAAAGCACTTCAAGTGACAAAAATCGATGAGCATGTACAACTTTTAACATCAAATTTGTAATTAGTTTAACATTAGCCGGGGCATATATCCGGCAGAACACAAACAGAATATATTTCATTACGAATGCTTCTGGCAACAAAACAAAACAACTGCTGCTCGCCCCGAAATTGCAGCAAATCCAGCATTCAAAGTGTGGTAATCCCAACGGCAAAAGCTGATGTCTGCGGTGCGTCAAGTCTTTTCATTTCGGTTCTGGTATTGACAGTTGGGGCAGTGCCGGGTTTTCTCCAAGTGACGCAGAGAATAAATAATTGCGAATGCATTTGAGAATTACTTTATTCATTGTTTTCGACTTACAGGTGTTTCTGAAATAAATATAAGTTGGTTAAGTTCCCGACAGCAAATATTCTAAATAGGAGTTTTACGAACAATCCTTTGTTTTTGGTGCGCGCTTAAGATAGAGCGTTCTTGTAAGAAATAATTGATTAATAGTTTAAACGGCGTTTATTTTTAGTTAAGTATCCTCCCTTGGGGTACTCCGTTTGTAAGTGAAATTAAAAATTCATAAAGATTATTTTTTACTTTAATTTTTTATTTATGAAAAGTTTTTTGAAGTAGTTTCTACTTACAGATTAATTAAAGATGCCCCAAAGGAGTCATGTATGTGAGTTGTTAAATGAAAAGTTCATGGAATGTATAAAATATGATACATTTATTAAACTAAATAAAATGGCCTTGCGGTTTGTAATATTGGTTTTATTGTGTTAGCAGCAAACTACAGAAAATGCTGTCAAAATATATTTTTTAATTCTTTATAGTTAATCCTGCAGTTTCATTCATTTCATCTTTTAAATAGAATCGCTACCTATTTATTTATTGCTCAGCAGCATAAACATGAGGGGGTTTCAATTCTGGGCCATAAGCCAGATGTACAAACTTTTTTGCAAAAGAGATTTTTGAATTGGTGAGCCCTTTTTTAGTTTACCATAATCTTGGCAGATCCGATATACTTTGAAACCCATCCCAAAAGCTTAGACATCAAACGTTTGCAATTAATCAATGTAAATAATTCTAGTCATTGGTTGCCCCCATTCATGGGTATATGATTACAATAATGTTACCTTCCACTCTCAGAAACTGTACTCCCACACTTCGTTTAAACCTGGGTTAAACTTTGTATGCGGAACATACTTATTATATATCTTGATAACTGCTGTTCAATACGCTGTTATACCTTAGTATTCTGACGCAATTGCACGAGTCCATTTTTTACGCGCGGGCAATCATAAAAATATGATTCCAAGGCTTAAGATACGATGTAATTTTAATGAACAACAGTACACAGATAGAGTACAAATAAGTACCATCGTTTTTATCAAAAATTAGGAAGTTATTGAGAAAAATTTGTGCACTATGTTTTATTTAATCGAATGTCCACTGATACTCTCTTCTATATCCAATCGTACTGACATCATACTAACACAGCGTCGGAAGAACCTTTAATTTTTTAATCTATCCACCATCGAATCAAATATTTTGTGACCTAATAAGGTGTGAAGCACTGCCCAAACTGATCTATGTCTATCCATCAGATCAAGTTCAAGTCATAAAAGTCAAAGTCTAGTGAATGTAGCGGAGGTTGTCGAGCTTCAGAGGCAAGTGTTTTCAAGAAGTAGAATTCGTTTTTAATCACTAATAGCTATATGATATAAAATATTCTTATACAAAGCGGAAATTCATCAGAATTTTCATTTCAAAATGCTTAAGCAAGTTCTTTAAATTGAAGAAGGGAACCAAGCCGTCCTGAAAAGTTCTTATCTGGCTTAAAATTTGACATTTTACAGGAACAAAAAATAAGAGATGGTGATACAAAATTGACAACACTTCGAAGTCATGCTGTCGCCATGTGTCCTGCTTTACGATGCGACGTTTAACATCTGAAAGTGTTTTCTTGACTAACTGTTGTAGACAATTTTTTTTTCAAATCCTGAACTAGCTTTAATTCCTTTTAGTAAATTATCTTTTTATTTTAACTTAAGTTGTTGCCCACTGAAAGGCAGCTAAAGCTGACGTTGAGAAACGCTTGTAAAAGGTGAATACCTGATGAAATAAAACATGCTTATAAGTTTGAGGTAAAATGCTAAACATATAAGAGTTAACGTTTATTTGTTATAAATGCAATCGTGAGAGATGTTAACGCATGATATTTGATCACTAATATTTGAGCTCCCAATATTTAGCGATTCCACTCTGATTTTGCTTTAATTTCATCATCTAGCTATAAAATTTGTATGGTAGACATCTAACGAACTTCAACTATCTACTAAGCAAACAGTTCACCATCAATAAACTGTGTAATCATCTTCGGTGCAAACTCTTTGTACAACTAGTTTCGAAATAAACGAAAACTATTCCACATACGTATAGGTCATAAAGAGATTAAACAAAATGTTGCTGAGCTAGCTCACTCGCAACGTCCCTCATTTCAGGGAAGCCGATTTATGCAAACGATGTATCAAAACTTACCAGAATTTCTAACTCTCGCGTAAGGTAAGACCACAAATCAAACGTCAGTAAAATCTTCCTCGCCGGCTTGTAATTATTTATTCTGTTAGAATTTCAGGCTTTCCGCCGTGACAGCAACAATCCCAGCAGACAGGCAGAGGAGACAGTGCCAATGACATGTGCCCGACATTACGATAGTCCGCCGGGATTTAGAAGATTTAAGAGATGACTTTGTAATAATTACGTGCTTCATCGAATTTTCCTCTAACTTATTTTCGCCGATTAGTTAGTCACCCTGGGAATGTATAGTGGAACAAGTTTCAAACCCAGAAGAGTGAAGTTATCTGCTAAATGTTTTAAACTCGGTTACCAATTTTGAAGCAAGAAGGATGCTTTTGGATTCTTGTTAAATGCTTAATGCAGGGGCCATCTTGGAAAGGCGCAGACTACTTTTGGATTCTCCTTGAATGCTTAATGCATGGGACATCATTGAAAGGTAGCGGCATGCTTTAACTCCTGTCAAAGTTTGGTGTTTTCCATTGTTTGTTACTTGTAGGAGCGCATTCTGTGGTAAAATCTTTTGTTCCTGTTATTAATTTTTTAGAAAACGGCATAGTTAAGGAAAACTTTGCTAACTATGTTTAGCTTATTTTGCACAGAGCAACGAAATTGGTATAAAAGCTTGAATTTAAATCAACAGGCATACGTTTCAAGTTTACAAGAAATCTGTTTCTCAGAAAATATGCTGCGTAGTTAACAGTTTTTTTAATAAATAAATGCGTTTACCTTATAAGATTACAAGAAACTTAAAATCAATAGTAAACATTAATAAAGCACTAAGTATCAG
The DNA here is from genome assembly GCA_038373865.1 of Uloborus plumipes. NCBI lineage: Eukaryota > Metazoa > Arthropoda > Arachnida > Araneae > Uloboridae > Uloborus > Uloborus plumipes. The sequence goes on along the minus strand of JAXGGA010000521.1, from coordinate 201,720 downwards.
AATCATAACTTCATTCTTAAACGCTTAAAATGAAGACAAAATAATCTCGCTGTTTACTTAAACTCAGAACTTTGGCGTTCTTTCTTGAACGAGACCTCTTCAAACAAGGTTGAAAACAGGGGAAGCGAAGGTTGCTGCAATTAACATTGGTAAATCAAGTTTTTTTTGTGAAACGTTGCTGTGTGTACGCTATAGGAAATTAATTTCAACTAGAAGCTCGCCCTAAACTCCTTGAGAAGGAGAACAAGGTCGAAATCTCGAGTTTCAAATCACGTTTACTGTCCTCCATATTACCTACGAATTTCAAGTTTTTGACATCCGTACAGAACGCCAAAAATACTGAAAAGTACTATAATTTTTAATTAGGTATAAATGAAGAAAACGAACTACTTTGTAAGAGAGGAGTTTACTATAAAACTAACTTCAAGTGAATTTTCTTCAAATTTAAAAGCTAATTGTTTTACTAATTTATTTATTTGTTTTTTGAGGCAATCGAAGAAAATGGTTTGTGAGTACTTTTGATGCAAGTAGCTTTGTTCACTTTTCGTGCTATAATTGATTTGGTTTGCTCAGAAAAACGAACTTTCGTCAATACCTAGAAATCAAGTTTGTGTTTACTTGTATTAGTAAAAAGAATCTATATAAGCTAGGAAAATACTTATGGTTCAGACTCCTGGTAGAGAATTCATTCTTAACATAGAACTTTAAATTACAGAATGAATTGACTATGTTGGCATATATAACACAGAAAAAAAAGCATGTGGTGTAGGTTTTCAAGAAAATTTTTCAAGTGCAAATAATGCCAAAGATTCTATGTCAAAACTGTTGTTGAATTTTTTTTTTAAATATTGCTGCAATATTTTCGGAGCCATTTTCTTTAAAATGTAATATAATATTTCATCCCAAAACTTTGTGTCTGACAAATTAAAGTTTTCTCAGTCCAGATTTTAGTTCAAAATATTTTTTGTTACTTTCCCCCTTTTTTTCAATATGAATTTCTATGCTCCATTATATTATAGTAGTTAACTCAATGCTCCTTAAAGTTAGTTTCAACTAATTAATAGTTAATTACTTAATTTCGTCTCAGAATTTTAAAATTTGCATGTATCTTTTCACCACCAAGTTTAGAAAAGAATAATAACTGACTTTCAAAATATTTACCACTTTTAAGAACCTAACTAAAACGATGCCGACTGGGTTAAATGAATTGCATTAAAATTTTTTAGTTTTTTAACACCTGGTTTGCTCTCTAACTCGGTTCATTTTTTTGAAAATAGCATACTGAAAAACAACAAAAAGGAAAAGAAAAGAGTTATTTGATGATTCCCTTGCTTAATTTTACAAATAAAGTAAATTGATCAACACACCAAAAGAAACCACATCATACTTAAAATTATTTTTCGAAATAAATAAATATATATATATATAAATTCCTAGCATAATTTAAACCTAGTCTTGCTACAATAAGGCATACAATGTGATATATTTGTTACAAATAAATAAATCGCATTCTATACGATTATGAGCGGCTCTTTCTCTCAAGAAATAATACCCTTTGATGGATTTCAAATTAAATTTCTCTGTTAAGTCTCCAAGTTTGGCAACAGTTCGAAACCAACTACAGTTTCTCTGTCTCCTGATGCATAATTATTTATTCTGTTAGAACTTTTCGATTTCAACAGCGAAAGGACTGATATATGCAAAATGGATGCAGTCCCAAGATGTGCTCGGAACAAGACGACATTATACCGGGATTTAGAACACATAACGAATGACTTCGCTGCAATCACTTGCTTCGTTGACTTTTCCTAAAACTTGTTTTAGACGATTAGAATATTTATCGAGGAATGGGTATCATAGAATTTATGAACATAGTAAATGATTTTGAACGCAAAAGATTTTTAAACCTTCAGTAAGAGCTTTAATGAATAAAGTATGACAAGAGGGTTATGAAATACTTTGCAAGGCTTAATGTACCGAAGAGAATCTTAGCAGAACATGCATAGTTTTGCACAGAATATTTCACATGGAAAATTATTTATTTAATTCTGCTAACAACAATGCTAAATAAAATTGATAAAAGTTAATCAAAGAGTTGGTACCTAATACTGCACAGAGCAACAGTCATTTTGGTGCCTTGATATTTTGAGCTGATTCCGAATGAAATCGGTAGGCTGAATGCAAGTATGATATTATTTTTCGCCTAAAAGCTCAAATGTCTAAGGTACATTTTAGTGAAACATACACGACACGGGTTTAGTTTAACCCATAGATGGAATGAAACACAAAACACAGAATGTTTATTACTCTTATACTATACAAATATTCAGAGCCTGATTAACTGACAGGCAAACCAGGCTTTGGCAATTAGCCTTCGATCTATTTGGGTCGTAAAATGACTAAAATTGCTGGAGTATTCATTTAAAAAGGAAAGAAAATTAAGGTTTTCTTCTGTACACTTGAGGTATGGAATATTTTACAATTCATCAACTATTTTGAATGATTGGCAAAGTAGCTCAACCCCCTGAAAAGGGCACTCATGGTTTTTCGTGAGTGTTGGTGTTAAAGGATTAAACTACAGAAGGCCCCTGAAAAATGTTTGACTTAGAGTCTTTCATTTCCTCAACTGGACCTTCCAAATATTGTTTTCGAAGATCCTACCCGACACGAAGGCACACGAAGAGAACTTGGGCAAGAACCATAAGAATCCAGGGCAAGAACTCATAAATTAACCATAACCCTTTGAAGCGTTGTTAATAAACTTGCCAGATGTTTACTTTATCCAGTGAATTTATTCTGGAGGTAATTGTATTTCGGACTTACAATAAAGAATCTTTGTTTCAGAAACCTATAGTTGCACAAATGGAGTTTAAACTGCACAGTTTTGGTATAACAGCGACACTGAAAAGAGAGCTTATAAGAAAAAAAACCGAATTTGATGTTTCTATTCGAGACCCAGCTTTAAATAAAAATAGTTCTAAAACTCTAGGCACCCAAATCAAAGAGCTTGTTGAACCTTTTAGGATTTCATGGCACGTAAGCAGAAAGAAAACATCTCTCGAAAAAACTCTTTTAAACAAATAGTTTTTCATTGAAATGGGTGATTAGTGCTTAATTCCTTCCTAATTTATCACTGTTTGTATAAATTTACTTATATTTGATGAGACTATAATTAATTACTTTGTTTCTGATGGAACTATTTTGCAACGACATTTTAATTTCTTTTTTTATTTATAAAAATTATTTTTAAAAAACACCTCTAAATCGTACTTGTGCGTACTACACTAGATATAGCTCGAACAAATGAAACTAAATAGCCATTTGTGGTTTTATGGGGTTTTTGGAATGAACAGATTTTTGCTCGAAGCGTGGACAAAGCCAGCTCTCATACACAACTTTTTTTCTCCAAGACTTCTTTTTAACAACATCCCTTTATGAACACCCTGTCATATCAGCAGTTATGTCGATAAATATCAAAAGAAAAAAAAATGCCGTATATACCGTAAGGTAAACAGCATCACAAATCAGAGTTTAAGTCCCGCTTTGATGCATAATGGCAGATTCTTTTACGACTTGAAACTTTTGCGAGACAGCAGCATTCCCAGCAGACGCCGAAAACGCGACGGTGTCATTGACATGTGCACGACGCTGCTGGAGTCCTCGGGGATTTGGCGATTTCAAAGGGGGTGACTTGGCAATGATTAGGTGTTTCGCAATGAACTCCACTAACTTATTTTCGCCTATTAGCCGGGCTCTGAGGGAGGGAATATTGGAGGGAACAGTCACTCGTTTGAGTGAAGTTGAGCGGGAAGATGTTTTAAAATTTATCGGAATTTTGGATTGCCGAAAAATATCGTGACACTTCTGAAGTGTAATTACTAATTTGATGCCAGTGAAATTTAGGCTGAATGAAAGTTTTGTTGTGTGCAGCATTTTCTGAAAAACTATCATTAAATAGGGTACATCTCAAGCATCAGATAAACGTCAAGGACACTTTTAGATATATCTACTAACAATCTTTTATGTGCTAAAAGTGACGTTTGAATCATTTTCGTCACTGAAAAAACATTGTGATGTTGAAAGAACTATGTTCTCACTATTTAAAAACTGCAAATACCTGTGATCAGAATTTTACAATATAAGTCGAAACAGTTGTTTACAAAGGAAGAAAAAATTGTCATATGCTTAAGTGATATGAGAGATTTCTTCGATAAAAAAAAGGACAATTTGTATTTACAAATTTTTAGTAATAAAATATCTTTTTTTTTTTTTTTTTCAAAAGAAAAAATAACTACCTAATAATGAAAACTTGTATTTGAATGAAAAATGTTATTTTGGTAACGACTATATTTTTCCTACACAGAATGCGTGCCATTTCAAGTTGCGGAGCATTTAATATGCTAACAGAGTTTTAAAGAAAGAGGTCAGTATAAAAGGTTTTTTTTTTTTTTTTTTCAAATTATCTTTTTTTAGAGAAAAAAGCTGAAAGGAAGACATCCAAAGCACTTAATCGTGGTATATCATATATAGTGCAATAAGATATTAGCACAAGATAAAGTCCTATCAATAGTTTTGAAATTACAGTGGGCACCGGCTATTGTAATCAGTGCTTAATTGAATCAGTCGTTTTAATGAATCAAATAGCCAAAAATAGAACAATATTTAGCTTTGTTGAGATAGCCGCTTTATTGAATCAAAATTGTTTAGAAAAAACATGATTCAACTAAGCGCCGTCTACTGTACTTGAATCTAAGGAGCTTGAGAGCTTAATTGCTACTTTTAAAAAAGAACTTTCCAATAGAGTTTGTGTATAAATGGATAAAAAGTAAATGGATAATACTATAAAGTTATTGTTGTTGGGTATGTACAAAATTTTGAAGCATACAGAAGAAACATAAGATCCGTTAGCACTTTTATTAATTTAAAAGTAGTTTACTTAAAACTCAAAGCATAACCTTTTCTGAGTTGTTAAAGGTAATTCGTGAAGAAAACACAAATTCCGTTACCACGTCAGTCTACGTTTTAAAAAATGCTTAAAATAATCCTTGCCCTATAAATCAATCTATTTATTTTCTTATTAATCCAGCTACTCCAACATACCTAATTAGAGGCTGCTAAGTCCACATAAGAAGGGGTGTGCAAGAATAAGTGTGCGAGATGCCGTTTCCCTCATCTTAATGTGTTCTCGTATGCTTCGGTGATCCTTGAAGGGCCACACCAGCTAGTTAGTTAATGATTTCGGCACATCCTCATCTTAACTTAATTGCCTGTTGGGTTTCAGCTTACCGTTAAATTGTAGTCTGTAAATATCGTGTAAAATTCGCAGTTAAGTGCTGTGGCGGCGAGTAATTTGTGCTTTCGAAATTGATTAAATAACTCGGTGCATTAGCAGAAAAGAATTAAAATTATTTGAGCTGTTATAAGCAGTTTTGATTGAAGTATTTATTGTAAAGAGTATGAATATCCCTGTTTATAACTTAAATAAATGCTTTCAAAATAATAAACGCTCTACAAGAAAGAAATGAATGAATTAAAATAATAATAATAATAATAAAAAATTCGCAATTAAACGGAAACGCTACACATAAAGGACTACTACAAAGGGGGGTGGGTAAAGGGGTGGTCTGCCCTTAGTCTATGAATTTGTAAAAAAGTTAAATTATTTAATTTTGAAAATGTCTCTCATTTTGACTGAAATTGTATTTAGTCTATTACGTTTCAACGAAAATAGACCACAATATTCTGAGAAGAGGGAGGTTACATATGTGTCTAGTGCAAATTTCGCCCAATACGCATTTGTAATTTATACTTGCGTTCTGATTTAAACTTTCGTGATATAATTACCTGGTAGTGATAAAATGAGTCGCCTCTGAAAATTTCACAAAATTCATGCTTAAACAAAGGACTAAAAGTTTTTTTTTTGGGGGGGGGTGAGGGCTATAGAGCTCGCGGTAAATTACTGACTGCTCAAACAGCAACCGTGCCAACGCCGCTGATTAAACACATACTCCTATATGTTATCAGAAACCAAGATATTTTCAGACCTATTTAGGTATGTTCAAAGCGTTTTCTGTAAATATGTTTTTATAGCATTACAGGTTGCTTAGTAAGAAAATGGTGATGAAGGAAGAGGGACAGAAGTAATAAAATCTTAGCATGTTATAACTGCTAAGGAAGTTATTTAGGTAGCGTTTTCGTCTGCTAATCGATAGCTTTATGAAAACAAGGCCTAATAAAATCTTACTCACATGTTCATATTTTCTAGGCCTTCAAAAAATTGATTAACGATAGAGATTGGAAAACTTTTGGTAGGTTTTTAAGAATATCTAGCGCTAAAGTTAAACTTTCGAAATACCTTAGTTTGTGTTTGAAAATAATGAATTTTAAGCACGTGCTCTGCCAAGAAATGCATACCATATTTAAAAGTTTCATTCTTTTGCGTTCTTAAATGCTGCAAATATTTTTATTTAAGTTAGACAACATTATAACATAGGTTAACGTTACTGATTTATTTAATTTTTATTTTAAATTATTTTATTAAAGTAATTGTAGTATTTATAAAATTATTAGTAGCACCTTTTTTCTGAAAGACAAAAAACTTAATAAAATAACATTTTTCCACCTTATTTTTAAACAAAACATTTTTATGAATTTAAAGAATTTGCCTTTTCAAATTTTAATCTCTTACAGAACAAAAGCATTTTCAATATTGCTGCATGAATATGAAATCTTTGTTTTTTAATGATCACGTGACGCATTACTGATGTGACCAGTACTCACATTTTTAGCCTATCTACGTCCAAACTCTTGAATAAAAACTTCAGAATTCTGTAATTTTTAAAAGCAACATTTCTTTTGGAGGAATTAATTAAACCTATAAGAGTTTTTTTCTCAAAGAAAATGATTAGACAAAAAAATATTTAATTTTTTAAATTTTGCATCGTGTAGTTATAATCCATTTTCATTTAAATACTTACGATTTTATGTATCAATCATCTTCAATATATTTTGTTATCGAATAAAATGTTGCAGTTTTATTCAATGCATATGTATAGAAAACCTGTCTAGATTTGATGAAGTAGACTAAAAAGAAATTCTTTGTGTTGCATCAATGACGACTTAATTCAGAAATTACTCTTAAATATAAATAAGAGCAATACTTTCTGGCGTAAAGTTTTTCTAAAAAATCATGTTATTCAATCATTAGAGATTTTTTTTTGTTTTAAATGATACAACAACATAATACAAAAAAAAAAATACCTCACCAATTTTTGGAGAAATTAATTCATGAGAGAAAACAAATTTCAGTTCTTACCTAGAATAGAAAAAGAAATATTTTAGTACAAAAACTATGTAAAAAATACTTTTTTTTTAATAAATAAAGCTCATCAATAGAAATATATATAAGTATATTCATATGTAAGAAACATTAATACGAAAATATTAAAAACACAGAATTGTTATTAATTTTACTTAGTAATTGAAAAAATGTAGACTAATCATTCAAAGGCTATCGTGAGTTTCACTTATTGCAATTCATAATTAACTTCTTGTTGTATTTATGATTTACGTATCTTTTCTCGATGCATACAGCATTTATCAATAGTGTTTGTTTTCAACATACATAAAGTTTGATTATGAATTCACATCTACATTTATAATTTTAAAAAAGTGCATGTTTCCAAGAAAAAAAGATTAGAGGGGAAATGCGTTATCAATTGTATTTGAACAAAAAGAAATATAAGGTGCAAAAATATTACGTAGGTTGATCCAAAAAAAAAAGTCTACAATCAGAAGCATTTTAAATGTAATAACTCTAGGGGGAATATTTCCACCCAGGGTCGTTGACAAATGACGCTAGTTCTCCTACAGTGATTCTACGAGTAAGTAGTCTCAGTACGCATACACTTAACCCATTTATGCCCAGTAGCCTAAAAACGGGACTCTTGTTAGTTACTGCATACAAAATCTTGTAATGGGTATATCCTTTTACTAAAGCTGTTTGTTACAAGTTAAATAGTCCTTCTTCTTGAGAAAACCAGATAGAGCCACTAGTTGGGCATCAGAGTTTATTTATTGACAGCTACTTTTAGACAAATCAGTCAAGCAACGATCCAGCATGGGTAGCCACAGAAAGTAAGTTTTTTTTGCGAACTTGTTTCTCATAAAATTAAATTATTTTAAAATGATTTGTTTAAAATTGATCACAGATGCCTTCTGTAATGTTACTTTGCAAAAGTAAAGTCTAGAATGGTCGTATTTTGCTCACATATCTGCAAAATATCCCATAAACAGGACGTTAAATAACTTAATAAATATGGCAAAGGCGAACTATTTTAAGCCTAAAATGTATGTAAACCACTCCAAGTAAGAGTTTTAAGCAGATAAAAATGGAAAAAAAAATTGTTACAAAAAACTTGGGCATAAATGGGTTAAGAGCGACAGTAATGGCACGACATCTGGAAATGTGGTCTCGCAAAGAGGTGCGAACCATATTGTGCCACCTGAACGAAATTGCGTGAAGCCATCTGATGCAAACGGTCTGGATTGCTGAGCAACGGCGTCAATCTTCTGCATGACAATGCCAGACCCCATAGAGCTTACTAGACTCGGGAATTGCTGAAAAAGTTCAAATAGGAAACTTGGAATCACCTCCCGTGAAGCCCCGATTTGGCTCCAAGTGACTATTTCATTTTTCCCCCGTTGAAGCGAGTATTATCCCGAACACGGTTCACAACAGACGATACAGTGAAAACAGCTACCGAGAAATGTTTGAATGAGCAGAGGACCCTGATTAATACCAAGACGGAATAAACAAGTTGGTCGAACGTTCTGAAAAATGCCTAAACAGGTTTGGCGACTATGTGGAAAAGTAAAGGCCGGACGTGTCTCTGGATTTCCATTTGTATCTCGTTTCTATTGTTAATAAATTCTTTGTTATTTGCCTTGTAAACTTCTTTTGGATCACCCCTCGTACATTGAGAAAATTTTAGCTATAATAGCTTTTAACAGACTTGGTCTGTAAAGAGAATAGTAAACTGAACTTTAGCTACCCTTCCAGTATAAAACAGCATTCCTTTTGAAATTAAATTCATATACACTTAACTCCTAAAAATTACCATAAATTCACCCCCTCCCCACCGCCCACACACATTCAGCACCTCCACTGAAAAGCTGAAAACGATGAAAGTCCATCAAATTAACCCCTCGCCGCGACACCATAAAGCCATCTTGATCGCCTCTCTGGACAAGCAGCCATCCTCCTCCCCGGGAGTCGACATTTATACCCATTTGACCCGCAAGCCCCCGTAAATAATGAATCTTTCAGGCACGCAGAAGTGCGTCATTAGGCCTAATTGCTTTGTACATGGCATGAAACCTTTAAGATTGGGGGAGGGGTGGCCTCTATATCGTGACGATAGACGGGGGAGGTTGGATTCTGGTGGGAAATTGTTTGCGAAAATATTGAAGTGGAGAAGTAGCCGTAACCGTGTCGCACCCGGAAGTCATTGGAAAAGTGATGATTATATTTTGTGAGAGCTGTCTTGGCACTTCTTGGAAGTTATGTAATGATTGAAAGAACAATTGGAGTGTAAGTGTGCGTAAAATATTGGGAAGTTTTGGAGTTGCCTTAGTTTGAATGCTAACTTGAAGCAATGTTGTTTCATTTTTATTAGTTAGGCACTAGGAAAAAGTGTCATTTCAAAAATGCAACCTTTTTATGTTTATAATAATTTACAGTTTGATATCACGGATTAAATTGCTTAGAAATTAAATCAAAATAAAGTTTTCTTTTCTTGAAGGATTCTCATTTTGTTTGCCTGTGTTCCATACGATAATGTCTAAGGCAATTTTTTGTCATTAACTATGTATTTTACACAAATAATGTTTTGTTTTCAGTTTACAGTAAGTTTAAATTTTATGTCATGAACAGTGTTTTTGGTTTTCTTAGCCTTTCTGATCCCTTTTTGATAGTAAAAAAATGTTAAACAAACAGTAAGGAGTCAATTATATTCAGCGTGTTTTTCTTAATATGCTTGAAGACAGTGAAAATTTGAAAGAAGTTCGTTGAAAACAGCTGTTGAAAGATATACACTGTAAACAAAATCCAAAACGTCGCATATTATTTCTGGGCAAAGTTCAGGAATACCTGGAACTGCCCTCACTTTTCTGTAAAAATTAAGTATTTTTGCAAAAAATTTTCCTTAAGTTTCACACGTTGCATGAAAACAGATTTTTTATTGTCGTGAAAAATATTTAAAACTACGAATAGCAAAATATACCCGGCATTTTTTTAAGTGTTTCTTTCCCCTTCGGCTCGAAGTTGTTCGGTCGAGATTGACTCACCGTCGGACAAGTTTCAAAAATTAATAAAAAATAAATTGAAGAAATTATAGGTTTTTACGTTTTTCTTTTACCTGACATATAGTCAAATACTAAAATACTGACATGATATGTAACTAGTAAACACATGCAACAAGTAAACATCTTACCGAAGTTATGTTTACTAATTGCTTTTTATAGTGCAAATTGATAGTCTTGTGTGTGTGTTTAAGTTCAAAATATTTTTTTCTAAATTCAGAAATTTTAATAATTTGTTACTATTGATTATAACGTGTAAGCGTAGCTGTACATCACTTACATAAACTAACTTCGAGCGAGTTTGTGGCAAGAGCGTTAAGGATTTTAAACTACTAATTGTAACTTTTTTCATACAAGTATTTTTGAACTGTGCTACCCATGTAAGCGGAATGAAAAAATTTCGAACAAATGACAAATGAAACTTTTTATGAATTTATATTATTGTTGTTTACATGAATTAGTGTCAGTGTATTTATGGATGTACTAGCGGTACCCGCACGGCTTTGCCCGTGGTATAAAATTAAAAGTGTATTTGTAAAATAATTGATATAGCAGAAAAAATGCTCTATTTTAGTTTTATTCAACTATAATTCCTTTAAAGTGATATAAAGATCTGATATGGACCCCACACTACTTAATTTTACGTGTAAATTTCTTAGTAGATGCCTTAAGTGCTAAAATAGTGCTTGGAGTGAGCAAGATAACAATTCAAACATTTGTATCCCTAGTTTGCTACGAAGCAATGCAAAAAAATGTTTTACAATGATTAATCTCCTAAATATCGTCGATTTTAACATCATTCAGTGGATTTTTCGCAAAATATCGCCAATAGCGCCAAATTGAACCCAAATCAAAAAAAAAAAAAAAAAAATTCGCCAATTTGGCGTCAAATACTTAGCGATCAAAAGCTTGGCGATATATCGCCAAGTGGTCGCGCCAATTCATATCACTTTTGTTAACCAATTCATATCACCTTGCATTGAAAACACTGATTTACCCGATAAATGGGGTAAAACACCCTCTTGGAACATTCGAATGCAACCCCAAGGGAGATGGAGAAAAATAAGCCAAAAGAGAAAATAAGAACAATTTTGTTGATAACAGAAACCAACAGAAATCTTACCAAAGTTTAAAAGAAGAAGAAAGTTTTCTTTCCTAGCTTAAAAAACAAAACAATACATTTTCCGAAATGAAACACTTAAAAAAACGATGCAATATGGCAATTGATACGATATTTCGTTAATCTGTGCTTTAGGTACCCTTTTCTCGCTAAATGAACGATAGGCGCGCCAAGCGTGGTAACCCTAGCTATTTTGCGTAGTTGACTTTTTGAAAACGCGCCAAGCAGGGTCCCAAAGCATCTTCACCGGAAAAAAGACAGGGTTGCCAGAGAATTGGAACAAAAAAATACTGCGCCTCCTCTAAAAAAAATATTACAAAATACTACTGTTTCCAAACGTTGCCAAAATCAATGTTGCTGAAATGCGAAATCTATGAAAATGAAAAAAAAAAAAAAAAAATCCGCCAAGTCTTTTAATTAAGAGCCATTATTTTGAAATTCAGACAAGGTGTGGCAGTGACCATTTTTGATTTTCCTCATTTTTTTACATGTCAGAGTAGGTCATGAGAAATGAACATTCTGAAGTTTGCAGCCCCCCAAAAAATTTTGTTCGCTCGATAAAAATTCCCAAAGATTGATGTTATGCAGCGCTTTTTTGGTAAAACGGCTGAAAGACGCATTTCAGTGCGCTGTAGTTTTTTACAGAAACACCACCCCATGGTTATGTTTACATTTATTGATTGTACAATATGTAGTTATGAGGACCCCATAGTTATTTGGGTTGGGGTGTGTTTCTTTCTTCAGTTAAGTGGCCGCAAAGTATGGTTTTTAGACCATTTTTGCTCGACTTTGAACTGCGTTATTTCCCCCCTAAAAACAACCCCCCGAAATTTTTTTAACATATACTGAAAATTTATACTATGAAGAGAATATGTGGTACGAAAATTGTTTATTATTTCATTTCTTTAAAGAGAAAAAGACTTAGACATTTTTCAAATTTTCAAAATTTGCGGTTTTTTGATCGCATTTAACTCAAAACAGCAACTCTAGGAAGAAAAAGCTTTTATGGATTATGGAACCTACAGATGTGTAGAATAACGTAAAAAAGAAAGTTGCGTGGGGTCTAGTCTCGTTTTCAAGAAAATAATTTTTTTTGTAGCTCATTTTAATGCTTTTTTCCCATAGTAAAATGTGTCCATCAAGTAGGTCAAATCTGCTGAAACTCTAAGTATATAGTAAAGGTATATTTAAATTTGTATAAGGATCTAATGAAAAAGACTAAAAACACTTAATTTTGTCAAATTTTTTTATAATTTTTAGTTTTTTAATTGCAATTAACTCAAAAAACGTGAAATCCTGAGACTATTATTGAATGCACATATTACTACACTAGGTGGCCAAAAGTATCCGGACACTTTCAAAAATTCACATTTTTACATATAGCTCGAGAAATAAGTGATCAATTGTTCTTTAACTTTAGTCATACAAAATATAGGCTTCACCGAACATTTCCAAGTTGAAATTAAATTACCCTTGCATTTGGGGGACGACAAGAAGGGGGTTGAAAGAAAAACCGCTTTTTGACCATAACTCTTCGAAAATAGCTCGGAATAAGCTATCAATTTCAGTAATTAATTAGCATACTATGTATAATTACTGTACAAATTTTTATGAACGTACCACTTATACTTCCGAAGATATGAAACATTTTTTAAAAAACGGCAATTTTGTTTGAAGGTTTTTTGCTCATAACACGCAGAGTTTTTGATCAAACCTTATCAAAACTTCAAGAAAGATGACAAAATACAAGAGAAAAAACATACTAAAACGGCAAATAAAAATCTTAAATATTCGATGAGATATGAACGTTAAAAGGAAATAATTTTTCACGGCGCATGCGCGAACGACAGAAATTTATAACTACAAAAATATTGTAGCCTGATTTATACTGCATCTTATAAAAAAAGTTCCAGTTGAATATCATGAAAAATGAAAAAGATATCAGCGATCTAGTGAGCTGTATTTCATTCATTCGCAGGCAAAACATAAATCGCAAGGGGTTGTCCACAAATAGTGTGGTGACAATCGATCATTTTTTTTCAATGTTAAATTGTATACAGTTTGAAAATTTATATTCGGCATTGTAGTCACATTTCGTTTATTCGGCCAAAAAGACCTTATACGTAGGTGGCCAAAAGTATCCGGACACCCTCTGAAGCGTTGGTTTTGAACGACGACGCAATAACCTTTAATTTAAAAATAGCTCTTTGTGGACAGACCCACACTATTTATGTATTGTCTGCGAATGAATGAAATACAGCTCACTAGATCGCTGATATCTTTTTCATTTTTCATGATATTCAACTGGAACTTTTTTTATAAGATGCAGTATAAATCAGGCTACAATATTTTTGTAGTTATAAATTTCTGTCGTTCGCGCATGCGCCGTGAAAAATTATTTCCTTTTAACGTTCATATCTCATCGAATATTTAAGATTTTTATTTGCCGTTTTAGTATGTTTTTTCTCTTGTATTTTGTCATCTTTCTTGAAGTTTTGATAAGGTTTGATCAAAAACTCTGCGTGTTATGAGCAAAAAACCTTCAAACAAAATTGCCGTTTTTTAAAAAATGTTTCATATCTTCGGAAGTATAAGTGGTACGTTCATAAAAATTTGTACAGTAATTATACATAGTATGCTAATTAATTACTGAAATTGATAGCTTATTCCGAGCTATTTTCGAAGAGTTATGGTCAAAAAGCGGTTTTTCTTTCAACCCCCTTCTTGTCGTCCCCCAAATACAAGGGTAATTTAATTTCAACTTGGAAATGTTCGGTGAAGCCTATATTTTGTATGACTAAAGTTAAAGAACAATTGATCGCTTATTTCTCGAGCTATATGTAAAAATGTGAATTTTTGAAAGTGTCCGGATACTTTTGGCCACCTAGTGTAGCTTTGAAATATTGGAAAAAGTAAATTCGGTGAGGTATCTTCAGATGTATTCTAGTGGGAGGTCACAATGACCTCCCGAAAAATTTCATGATCGAAAAATTTTGCTGATGATTCGGCAAAGTTGGAAACAATTCTGCAACATTGAACTTTTCTATTTATTTATTTTTTACATGTTATGATTATTTTTTTATATTATATGATACCTACATATGTGTAAAACGACGTACAAAATAAATCGGCCAGGGGTCTCTTCTAGTTTTACAGAAAAAAAATGTAGCAGATTTTAATGCGTTCTCCCGTAGTAAAATGTGTCCAGTATGTAGATCAGATCTGCTAAAATTTAAAATGCACGATGATAATTTATATATGTGTGTTATATATTTGAGTGTATAGTAATAGTGAAAAAGAATCACAGCACTTAATTGTGTCTAAATTTCTAGAACTTTTAGCATCTTATTGCAATTATATTAAAAAACGATAAATCGTTGCTGAGGGAATTATTGAATTTACATATTACTAGCTGGCAATGACTGGAAATATTCGAGAAAGTAAATACTGTGAGGTATTTTTAGAGGCTCCCCAATGGGAAGTCAAAGGAGGTCACTGTGACCTCCAGAAAAATTTCATATTCGGAAAATTTTAATGAAGATTCGGCAACTTTAGAAACAATACTGCAACATAGAAATTTTCTATTTATTTATTTATTTTTTACATGTGGGCTTGATCGTATTTTATCATTCGGAAAAATTGGGAAATTCCTTTGGCAAATTAAGAACATCTTCTTGAGAAGTATAAGATACTCATGGGCACTGGAACTTAAATTTTTACAGAATACGATCAAGCAAACGTGACAAATATGTATCATTAAAAAATCTCAATATTGCAATAGTTTCCAAATTTGCCGAATCGTCAGCAAAATTTTTCGATCATGAAATTTTTCGGGAAGTCACTGTGACCTCCCACTACAGTACATCTGAAGACACCTCACTGAATTTACTTTTTCCAATGTTTCAAAGCTAAGTAATATGTGCATTCAATAATAGTCTCAGGATTTCACGTTTTTGAGTTAATTGCAATTAAAAAACTAAAAATTAAAAAAAATTTAGACAAAATTAAGTGTTTTTAGCCTTTTTCTCTTTCCCTATACAAATTTAAATATATCATTACTATATACTTAGAGTTTCAGCAGATTTGACCTACTTGATGGGCACATTTTACTATGAGAAAAAAGCATTAAAATGAGCTACAAAAAAAATTATTTTCTTGAAAACGAGACGAGACCCCACGCAACTTTCTTTTTTACGTTATTCTACACATCTGTAGGTTCCATAATCCATAAAAGCTTTTTCTTCCTAGAGTTGCTGTTTTGAGTTAAATGCGATCAAAAAACCGCAAATTTTGAAAATTTGAAAAATGTCTAAGTCTTTTTCTCTTTAAAGCAATGAAATAATAAACAATTTTCGTACCACATATTCTCTTCATAGTATAAATTTTCAGTATATGTTAAAAAAATTTCGGGGGGTTGCTTTTAGGGGGGAAATAACGCAGTTCAAAGTCGAGCGAAAATGGTCTAAAAACCATACTTTGCGGCCCCTTAACTGAAGAAAGAAACACACCCCAACCCAAATAACTATGGGGTCCTCATAACTACACATTGTACAATCAATAAATGTAAACATAACCATGGGGTGGCGTTTCTGTAAAAAACTACAGCGCACTGAAATGCGTCTTTCAGCCGTTTTACCAAAAAAGCGCTGCATAACATCAAACTTTGGGAATTTTTACCGAGCGAACAAAATTTTTTGGGGGCTGCAAACTTCAGAATGTTCATTTCTCATGACCTACTTTGACATATAAAAAAATGAGGAAAATCAAAAATGGTTACTGCCAAAATTTCCCTTTTTTGTTCGATTTTCAAAATAATGGCTCTTAAGTCATTAGTATATTGGAAACAGGGTTGCCAGAAAAATACTATGCTCCTTATTTGGGCCGAAAAAATACTACCGTAGAATCAAAAATACTACGTCTAGCAACCCTGGAAAAAGAACGAAACAAAAATAAGTTTGAACACGTAACCATAGTAACAACATAAAAAGTTGATTTCCGTTGATAAAATAATTCATTTTATCTCTCTTTTCAAACAAATTTTATTCCAGAGCTCAATCATTTTAGAATCGTTTGGCTTGCTTTACTGAAGGTAAGCCTTGAATTTCGGGATTCTAAAAACAGTTGTTACAGCTCTCCTGATGATCGTAGAAACTTCGAAAAAACTTCATTTTGTGCAGAAAATTTCAAGCTTTCGAATGACATAAGACTTGAAAATGTGTGTGAAATATTTCTTCCCTATTTTATGGAATTTCCGCTAAGAATTCGAATAGAAAAAGAACGAAATGGAATTTTCGAAAAATCGCTTCGAGGTGCAAAACTACATGCTACAAACTAATTTTGTACCAAGTGGCATGAAAATCGACCGAACGGTTTTGGCGCTACGCGCGTAACAGACAGACGGAAAGACAGAAGGACAGAAAGACAAACCTTCTGCTTTATTATTAGTAGAGATTCAATAAATATTTCTCTTTGTTAAGTTTAAGTAATATAATATTTTATCAAAAGGTCTTTTTTTCGCGTGCCTGTAGTTTGTTATATTAAATGTGGTCACAAGGTCCTCTAATTAAAAGGATACCTCTAGGGGTACTGGAACAGGCGTTTTCTCAGATTTTGGTCTGGATTTAAAAAAAACAGAGCGCTCTTCAGGGCGCCATTCAACTTGTTAAAATACCATTTGTGGTACGTATGGGGGATACTTGAGTGTGAAGTGAAGAGTAGTTTGTTATGGGTTTATCTATTCATAAACTTATAGATAAATAAATATACATAGATGAGATACAGTTATACATGTATAATATAGACTGCTGTGCTAAGCGTAAGAATCGTATCTGCAGCTGAGCTCAAACCAGAAACTACTCTTTAAATTTTTGCTTATATTTGAAACAGATCATTGATTTTCAGAAGTGAAAAAAAAAACCATTCACACCAAAACATAAAACATTGCACGTGGGTAAAACGTGCTATAAAAAACCACCTCTTGTCAATAACTCGTTCTTGATAAAAAGTGCAGAGGCGAGTTTTCTACTTAGCACGGCAGTATAGCTATAGTTATACAGTTAATATTAGTTATCTATTTTTCTGCGTATACAGTTCATCTTTTTGGTTTTCTTATTTGACTTCAAAACTAACATACACAGAGCTTAACTAAAAGGAAATCATATTCCATCACTTTCATTTTTATCGTATACTATTCCTCCACTGAAGGCAGCGCATTGAAAAAAATGTCGCATCATCCCGCCTAATTGCATTATTGCGAAAAAATGGCGAATAATACAAAAAGCACTCTTTCCCGAAACAATGTAGCGGAAGGCGTCTTTTCTAAATTATTACCATGTACAGGACAAAGGGGGAAAAAATCAACTTTTTTCCTGATTGCCGGCAACTGTGAACGGCAATCTTCTGATAACTTTGTTTCCAAGCCAGAAGGTAACTTTCCACCCCGGATGTTCGGGATGTAAAATTATTTGCTTTTCGGAAGCAAACTTATGCCTTTCCATGTGGAATAAAAGATTCCTCCAAATTGAATTCCGAATCTTTTGCCATCCGTTTTTTTATTGTTTTTGTTTGTGCATGCGATATCTGAATGTTGGGCGCAGGTAAGGGAAATGTTTCGAAGAACAAATATTCCGAATCACTTTGTTGTTAAATTATAAAACAATAATTTTATTATGGGATCTGTTACGGTTGCTTCTGATGTATTAGAAATAAATGATCGGACTAAGATAATTGAAATACTGGATAAAAAGATCAATGCAATTTTAATACGTTTCAGTTTTAAATTACCATTTCTGAATATAAAAAGAGCTTTACTACATTTATGGTACAATGTTAGAGAAATATCACTGCTCTTCACGTCATTCATCTTAAGATCATAAATTCAACAAAAGTTATGCATGTGTTGAAATATAATAAAAAACATCCTCCCCCCCCAAAAAAAAAAAAAAAAAAAAAATAGAGAAATACACTGAAGTGACAAAAGTCATGGGATACCTCTTAATATCGTGTCGGCCCTCCTTTTGCCCGGCGAAGTGCAACAACTCGACGTGGCATGGACTCAACAAGTCGTTGGAAGTCTTCTGCAGGAATATTGAGCCATGCTATCTCGATAGACGTCCATAATTGTGAAAGCGTTGATGGGGCAGGATTTTGGGCACGAACAGACCTCTCGATGGTGTCCCATAAATGCTCAATGGGATTCATGTCGGGCGATCTAGGTGGCCAAATCATTCGTTGGAATTGTCCAGAATTTTCTTCAAACCAATTGCGAACAGTTGTGGCCCGGTGACACTGCGCATTGTCATCCATAAAAATCCCATCGTTGTTTGGGTACATGAAGTCCATGAATGGCTGCAAGTGATCTCCAAGTAGCTGCACATAAGCATTTCCAGTCAATGTTCGGTCCAGTCGCACTAGAGGACCAAGTCCATGCCATGAAAAAACAGCCCACACCATTACGGAGCCACCACCAGCTTGAACAGTGCCTTGCTGACAGTTTGGGTCCATGGCTTCGTGGGTCTGCGCCACACTCGAACCCTACCATCGGCTCTTACCAGCTGAAATCGTGACTCATCGGACCAGGCCACGGTTTTCCATTCATCTAGGGACCAACCGATATGCTCACGTGCCCACGAGAGGCGCTGCAAGCGATGTCGTTCTGTCAGTAAAGGCACTCGAGTCGGTCTTCTGCTGGAATAGCCCAAGAAATCCAAATTTCTCCGCACAGTTCTAGCAGACACGTCCATTGTACGTCCCACATTGATTTCTACGGTGATTTGACGCAGTGTTGCTTGTCTGTTAGAATTTACGACTCTTTGCAGACGTCGCCGGTCTCGATCTTTAAGTGCAGGCGGTCGACCACTGCGCTGTCCATGGTGGGATGTTATGCCTGAAATTTCATACTCTCGGCACACTCTTGACACAGTGGATCTGGGAATGTTGAATTCTCTAACGATTTCCGAAATGGCATGACCCATGCGTCTAGCTCCAACTAACATTCCGCGTTCAAAGTCTGTTAATTCACGTCGTGCGGTCATCATCACGTTAAAACCTCTTCACATGAATAACTTGAACAGAAATGAAAGCTCTGTAAAAGCACTGCGCATTTATACCTGTTCTATGCGATGCTACTGCCATCTGAAAATTTGCATATTGCTATCCCATGACTTTTGTCACTTCAGTGTATATACACGTCTATTAAAAACAGATGCTACCATTTTTTTAAAAGTCAATTCGTCAGAATTCTTACTCTGCAAGACGTTTAAAGTACAGACATCATCTTTAAGACATAATTTTGTTTGTTTTCGTGACTTTCTAGTTCTGTTTAATGAACTAGAAAACTTTAGTCATTGCTAGTCTCACATTATGTGAACAAATACTCCTCAGTTTCTCAAGTTAAACGATAGTTAGTTACGGAATTATAAGCTACCTGAACGTTTTGGATAAATAGTACAGTCATTTTTAAAAATGACATACTTAGTCGGAGTTTAAAAAGACATACTGTTCGGCCATGATTTTCCAGAACTTTAAAAATGAAGAAGTTTGTATGTTAACGTATTGAATTTTCTACTTGTTTTCCTTACATGTGAAGTTTGACTTTCTACAAAATTGGTGTCTAAATTAGCCATCATTATTTTCTATCTGGTATTGTTGTACTTAAATGTTGTACATTAAGTACAACATTATGCACACTGTTAAATTTTTGATCAACATAAATTTTGATTGCATTCATGAAATCAGCTAAAAAATGTATGTGCACTAGGTTTGATATTTAGTCAATAAATGACTGAAATTGAATTAATATATGAATGACCATTTTGAAAATCTTATTGAATACAGTTAAAAGGGTTTTTGTTGCATTTAAATCTCAAAGAGCTACACGACGGAAAACTACAGAAAAGCTACTCTTGCAGTAAGCTTTTTAAATTTCGACCAAAATTAGAAAACCTGTTTCCACTCAATTACTATCAAATTATACTTTCGCTTCGTAAATTTCAAAGTTAACCGGAAATTAAAACACACTATAGTAATAGAAATACCATAAACAAAAACCCAAATTCATTTCATAAAGGGAAAAACACCGACATCAAACGATAAGATTATTTCTTCATTATCCCGAAGTGCTTTTCTGTGTCACAATGTGTCTTTGAATGCTTGTTTTGACGTATGGAAAGTATGTTAATTGGATTATCGTCGAGTTTTGTTCGTATTGTTCGACCGTAGGACAAGAAACTTGACGCGTTGAAAGTGAAAGATGCAGAAAAATGTGTATAAGATTATATATGTATCTATAATTTACAAAAACATTTATAATGTCTTGTGATTTCGCAATGAAGTGCAACTATAGGTGGTGAAAAATTTACCCTGGCAGCATTGATAAGGCTACGCAAATTCAAATTACAGCGTTGTGGCATTCCCATGTTAAGTTTGCCCCAACTATAGATTGCTTTTGTAAAATGAAATTAATTTCATATTAGAGTTGTCTGGATGTTAAAGTAAGTGTAGTTGCAGGTCTTATTACTTACATTTAAATCTGTGAGTTTTATATACATTATTAAAAAAAATATGCTCAAAAAACAGTTGTCGAACTGTTAACACTTTAATAGTATAATTTTTTCCCCTGTCATTCGATCCAAAGCATGTCACCTTTTTTTCTCGAATTTTTGGTTCATTATTCATTTTCCAGCCAATGAGAATAGCAAAGACAATCGAATGCAAACTATCTTTGATTAGTTACACAGGCAAAACAGGGACGGGACTAAAGCAACTACATTTATTTAACAATGTATTTAATTTATGGACTTACGAAAATATTAATTTTCTTGAAATTAGTATTTCAGCTACTCATCTGGAAAAATACAGGTTCGGGCCAGAGTAAGTAAATGAACTGAGCATTTTTCTTTTTTTTTTTTTTTAGAATTTTAACTAGCGATATATTTGTGGAATGGAAAAGCAATAAAATATTTTTTTCTACTTTTTAACTACAATACTAAGCATCAACAATTGCGTTGCCAAGGCCGCGGTACCATAAAACGTTACCCAGCACGGCATTTTATTTTTTACTTGAAATACACTTGGCCTTCGTTTAACTTAAATATGTGCACAGTGATTCAATATCAGAAACAATTAGTTGATGCAAACACACAAGATTACTCCTATTTCAATATTGACTATTTCGAGCTAGGGCTATTTTAAGTAAAAAAATTTTCATTAGAGGTAGATCGAAGGCACTGAAAGAAACTTCCAAACTTACCGAGCAAATTAATCAAAATTTAATCTAGCCAAGAGCATGAAAAGAGCCCCATAAAAGACCTACCCATCAGAGAATCGGTACTAATTCTGCCATCTTTTCCCACAACCTCAGCCCGGCTCTGATCCAACCTTAATTACGTACAGCACTCAATGCAACCCAATCTTCTCCGATCCTCGACTCTTCCATTTGAGCGATGCCCACTGCTGACATTGTGAAAAACAAAGACGGCGATATCAAACCAAACACAAACCATGTTTGTGTCGCAACGCAACAAAAGGGAGAGAACACAATCTGAACACCAGAAACCAATGTAACTCTGTAGCCTCCTGCTCCAGAAAAGCATTTGTTGGGACCACGAGAAAAGCTTTTTTTTTTTGTTTTTAATTTGCAGTGCCAAATGCACTTCTCCTTTGCTAATAAAATCGGGCTCTCGTATCAAATGGCCACTTTCAATTCGGGAGAGTGGGCGGGATGAAAAATTGATTTGCTTTTGTTTGGCGACTGTGTTTCTGTTGGATGCGCTGTGCTTGAAGTTGTTTTACTTTTATTTCCCATTTCCGTGATTCAGGTTACCGTGAATAAATTTACCTGCAGCACTCGAAGTTATGAAGCTGAGACAACTGAGCTGTACAAGCAATTTATGTATTTTATCATTCTTGAGCATACATTTATAAATCATAAATTAGTTTTTGTTATCAATATTATATAATTAGGAATATGTTCGGCTTTCATCATAGGAATTAAAATATCTCTACTAATCTCTCAACTCGTTTTACGTCAAAAAAAGTTGTAGCACTTCATCAGTTCTGAAATTAGTTTTCAGCTATGCTTTAAAAATAGCATCATCTTCATTTTCAGCTGCTTAAATAACATATTTATTGAAAGGGTGAACCGAAGTTTAAGATTATTCAGTTAATATACTTTAAAAGTGCTTAAAAAATAATGTAATGTTTTAAAGAGCGGCTTTCCAAGGAAAATAATGGTTGACTCCAAAAAAAAAGTTTAAACTACTACAGTTTTTTTATTTTATTATTCATTTTTTCAATTTAACATCTAAAAGAACAGAAAAATATTAACTTTGACTTCCCAGTAGGTGATTAATAACAAATGAAAGTAATGCACGTAGTTTCAATGACAGTTTTGTGTCCAGTTTACATTCCAACTCAAACACAACCCAGATAATACATTCTGTAAATTGCATCCTAGTTTGCACTAGGATGCAGTAAACAATAAAATTATTGTTCTAGAATTCAAACTAGTACTGCAAATGATATCAAAGTGTATGCATTAAAATAATAGATATCATACATTTATTATTATTTTTTAACATGAGGTCTAATTAATAAATGTAATGATTGTGGCAATGCGTGCTTGCATTAATATTTACCATATCTTATAATGAAATACAATGCGAATTATTTACTATGCATAACTACTTCAGGAGAAACTCTATGCAAAAAGGTTAATGAATTAATTATGCGTTATTTCCATGCTATAGCAACATTTCGCATTTTTTTTTCGTGTATCAATATCATCATACAACTTGTATGTTTTACCTATACACCACTAAACCCAGCTTGTAAGCAAATTACAAGTTATTAAACAAGATGCATATAGTTGGATGGTTATAATTAAAGTGTGTGTGGAAGAAATTTTAGCATATATCAGTAATTTTCCAGTAAAAAATATTGTTTTTTATAAGCTATGATATATCATTATATTGTGATTATTCATGTACTTATTCAAAGAAATATATTACCAGTACTATGTCACATACTTTGTATGCTATCTCTGAGCCTTATTGAGCTGGAGCAGTGGTTATGTTACATTGCATGTTATGCAAAAAAATCGAATAAAATAGAGGCTAAATTTTAATCTTAGAGGTTTTAAATTTGAAATGAAATTTATACATCTGGAGTAGAAAGTATTCAACAGCATTAGCTAGAGCTATCTTATTTTTAATACGCTTTATTAGTTTCACATGTGGGTTCGTTTATTTATCAGTATGTATGTAGCTCTGAATAAAAGATAAAATGTACGTTCTTTACACATGTACAAATAATATATTTAATACTATTATTAATACCTAAATCTAAACTGTATTACATGCTGATGTGTTATAAGTGTTTCAATCAGTAGTATGTAACTCTGAATAAAAGATAAAATTCACGTTCTTTGCAAATATAAAAGTAATATATTTAATACTATTTTTAACACTAAAAGCTAAACTATGTTTCATTTTGATGTATTATGAGTGCATGTGAGTTTGATCAACTCTAAAAACGTATTTTTTAGTTTTTTTAAACTATAATTTCTTTTTTTTTTTTCAATTCATAAATGCCCAGGTAACCTCCCAGCTTCCCAAACTGAAGAAGAAATTGCAGAAAGGGCCAATCTCTTCTTTCCAGAACTGTTTGCCAACACCGCTTTAAGAAGCGACCTGCCAAGTCTCATCAGCAAGTTTTTCTTCTCGCCTGACGCCAGAATGCTTTCTTCTGAAATGGTTATGAGGGAGACGTCAGATTTGCTTGAGCCACCTTTCCCTCAAACTCTGCCGTTGTTCGAGATGCCGTCATTGCAAAAGCATCATTTCTAATGGACAGAAAGGAAGACAATATTTGCTGATAGACTTGGTCATTTGGATGCGCATCGGACAAAAGGAGGTTCCTAACGTTGGGATGGTAGATAGCTGTCATTTCATATATCGTATTATTCTTAAGGAACTATACTACATCCATCCTAATAGCCTATAATCAATTGTTTAAATTTTATACTATTATACCGTTTAAATGCTGATGGTCTACTGATAATAGAGCATACTTTTTTTTCAATAAATGCTGTTAACCTTTTTTTTTTATTTTAATTTACCTACTAACTACAGCTCTTGTTTGACAAAACTCTTTTCCTGATAACAGAAAGTGAAAAATGTTTCCTTTGGTAAAGTTTTGTTGTTGAATAAACATAAACTTGAAAACCTTTACAAACTATTGCAATTAAAAATTTGTTTGATTTGATTTTAATACAAATAATTAACTGAAAAATATTCTATTTAAAAGAAATTTTAGAAAGATTGACATATATTAAGTTAATTTATACCGAAAGATAGATTGGGTGCAATCAAACTCTATTGAAAACGTATCTGAGAATTAGGAATGGAAACCCTAAGAAATTCTAAAAAGTAATTTTGAAATAAAAACTAAAGCACAAAACGGCATTTAAAAACTCAGAAAAATCCAAAAAGGGCAAAAAAAAAATTGTTTTTAACCCCGTGAACTCTTTTTCTTTAAAAAAAATCCGAATTGTAGATGCTGGCGTTTCCAACTCTTTAGATATGAATACATTTTTAATACTTTTTAATCACTGACTACTGCGCAACAACCACCAAAAACAAAGATTAAACCAAACTTTAATTATTCAACCACTGCGTTACCAGTAAAATTAATAACGACGTTACTATTTCACAGCTTTTCTCGCCTACATCTAATTATAAGCATGTATCTCTTTCCGCTACCAGCAGTGGACATTTTTATAGCAACTTCTGTTTTCCATTATCTTTGTAATGGAGGTTTAAGGACGATATTTATTTAGTTATGTATTAATCTCATTCCTTTTTTCTCTTTTTTCCTTAAATACTGGCCACATAAGACCATGAGAGAACATTTATCTAATGTTTTTTATTTATTAAACAATCAATTTATTTTTAAATAACGAATTTCTTTGAGCTTTAAATCCCATATCTGCAGGTTTTGCTCAATGACCTGATCTGTAAGTATGGTTCTCATTCTTAAAAAATGAACAAAATCCATCATTATTATAAATTATTATTATCACTCATGACACACGCTATAATAAAAATCTCAACCCTAATTTGACGTATTTCTTAGCTTACAACCTTTTATTAATCCTCAGAATTCTATTGTTCGCGATAACATACCACAAGATTTAAGGAGCTTCATTCGAAAACCGATAGTAGCTGGAAAATAATACTGCCAACTAATTAACCTCCATTTTGTGACATCATAAACTCTTTCTCAATCACTACCCAGAACGATCTTCATCTGAGACGACAAAAGACATTTAAGTTTGCTTAACCTACGAGCAGCTGTTAATTGTGAACCCTTCAAGACAACAGGAGGACCTCATTAGCTTTAATTAGCGCAGAAGAAAGCGCCGAACAAATGAATGGAAATGATTCGCAAACCGCAGATATATTAGTAGGTAAAGATGTATCTATGCAATGCTTGGCGGATAATTACTGAGGGAACAATTTCAAGGGGAATATAGTTTGAAAGAATATATTTAGGGAGATGTATTACCGAGGAAAATTCACTTGTGTTGGAGCTTTTGTATTGAGAAATGGCCTGGCAGACTGATTGTTTGAAAGATTTTTAAACGATTTCACGTTTTAATTAAATGAATCGTTGTTAAAATTAAAAAGTTTCATTTCATCAGGCATTTTAAATAGTTAACCAGAAATAAATAGATTGTTGGATTTTCTTAATCACTACTTGGTACTGACTAGGGTTAAGTAATTTAGATAAGCAATGCAAACTAGTTTAAAACTGCTGTTTTGAACAGTAACTTGAAACTGAATTATATTTATACTAATTAGCGGATATTGCAATAGAGCTGTTGCTGACTGAACGAAAAAAAATTATGTTAATAGTTCAATAAATTGAAACTTCAGCCCTTTCTGAGATCATGTGAAAAAAATTAAAGCACATTTTGGTTTGATTCGGCGGCAATGAATAACTTCTTGATATGCTATCGATTTTCTTAAGTCTAAAAAAGAATAAGAAGAAAATAAAGCACGAACTTAGTTTATCTATTTCAGTTTAAACTGTTAAATTTTGCGTTTACTTAAGCAGTTGCGAAAATTGTTCAGAAGGAGAGGGGTATTTAGAAAGTTAAGTGTATTTCCAAAAACTGCACGGACTCGTCCCATTATTCTTGAAACTGGAACTCTTAAAAAATAGTTTACCGAAAGTTAAGTTGTATTACATTGTTCGTTCTTTTCCATTCCATTTCATTATAACTCCGTTCTATTATATATACTAAAGCAAAGCAAATGCGTTCAACTACATTTGAATTTTCTAAATTTTTCGTGCGGTATATTCGTAAGTGTATTTGGTTATGACTTTTACCTCAACAATTATTTTTTCTGTGCAAGTTAGGTGTTTTCAATTAGCTTGGAATGCATGCATTTTGTGGTAATACGGAACACCTAAGAGTGATGCACAACAAACATCAAAATTTCTAGAGGCCAATGTGCAATAGTATTAGCTGTAAACAATACTTTTGTATCTATTCCACATAGATTTAGTGTATAAATGTTTATGAAATTTTTTCTCATTAAGTAAGCTTAACTTTCAACTTAAAGTCGCTTCTAATCCATAGAACCAATGTTGAAGCATCGTTGCTCTAAAACTTCTTGAGTCTCTTAGCTGGGTGAGTACTCTAAGATTTTTTTATATATCTTCCTCGTGGGAAAGAAAAATTGTTATTCACCAACTAGTCTTTGACGGTATTAATGAAAGCACACTGAGGTAAACGGAAACAACATTTCATTCGCTGCTAAGTAGCCATTAGTGCATTTTTTTCTTTCAGAGTTACTCTCTGTAAAAATATAATTGGATAATGCTCACGAAATTTCCTTTAGATACCAGAAGTAAATAAGGATCTAAAGTTTAAAGTATTGAATTTCGTTTTCAATCACCCCTGACCCTAAACTTTATTAAACTATCTTGCACACGTATTAACTAGACCATTACATCCTCGGTCAGACAGCCAAACTGTCGTTTGAAGCTTTCTTCAATCAATATATCTGTGGTCTAGCTGTCGACTTGGGACATGGTGGCCCGATCGGTAAGGCGTCGGACTCGTGACCGGAGGGACCCGGGTTCAATCCCAGCCGATCAAAGATCCACCGTCTTGATTAATGGTGGCTGGGGGACGTTAAAAATGTCGTGATCACAAAGTCCTCCAAGCGAAACGATACCTCTGGGGGTGCTGGGCCAAGGGTTTGCTCGACCTTTGGTTCTGGTTCAAAAAACATAGAGCGCTCTTCAGGGCCCTATCCCGGTTAAACCAAGAGTTGTGGTAGGTACGGGGGCTCTGGAGTGTGTGAAGCTGTCGACTTGAAAATTCGATTTTAGTTAGAGTAGTAATATGAAGAATCGTTCGCCATCTTTAAGAGAAACAATGACTTTCCTTCTATATCTATAAGATGAATCTTTAAGAATCTTCAAATATTCAGCAACGGGGAGCTAATAAGAAACCAGAACCAAGAAAAAAAAGAAAGCAGTTAATGTAGCCAAAAGATTGCGGACGATTCCTCGTGTCATAACAATCTCCGATTGAAGATTTTAAGTCAGACAACTGAATCTCAGGTCATTAGTTGAGGAATTCTTCAAACGGCGGTTTGACTGTCTCAGCTAGTGTCTAACTGTATGATGAATACTGGCGTTAGAGTTTAACTGAACATAATACGAAAACACTCCCTCTTAATTGTAAATTATGAACAAAATTTTCACTGTAAGACTAGGAGAACCAGAAAAAAAATAAATAAACTTCATTTAAAAAATCAGTAATGAGAAAAGTTTTTGAAAAAGTTCCCTACATTTGATCGTCGGGGTTTCGCATGAGATTAAGACAATATTTATTTATGTTAAGTAAATTCCATAATTACAAAGACAAATAAGGTTCTACGATTAAATTTCTCAACCGAAAATTCATACCACATTCCCAAATACAAAAGTATCTTCAAGAGTATTTAAAGACAATGAGGATTACATTCCACTTATTGTTACACTATATGAAAGTCGGAATCATTAATACCCTCTCTCATCTTGAAAAAGCTCCCCTTAAACAAACATTGCCGATTCTCATGAACCCGGTATTTATCATGTCTGCCTCAAGATTTGTTCTTTTGAAAGAAATTCTTATCACGGTGCGGTTTCAAGAAATTATTCCAGGATTTACCAACAACCTTTTCATTTGCCATCGCCAGAGTACATAACGTCTTTGACTTGGAAAAGAGTGACGTCGAAATCTTCAAAAACAAAGCAAATAAGATCAGGACAAACCGACCCGTGTTTCTCCTTGCAAAACAAAAGGGGACAACTTTTTTTTTCCTTTATTCCCCGAGATAAACCAGACTGCGTCTTATATATATTCTTCCTCAAATATTCCTCCAGGCAAGGTGGATTCTTCTTTTCTAATTTTCCATGCCAAAGCACTTCACAAAGGTAGGGAGACTCTTACATGTTACGGTAGCTTTCGGTTCTGTTGGAGGTGTTGTGGATGGTATGTTTCGGGAGATTAGCGTCTTTGATTCCAGAAATTGATACGAGAAAGTTGTTTTTCGTTTATTTCCCTCTCCTATTTTCCTCGGAAATGAATTTCTTCTCCAACAAAAGAATGGCTGT
Organism: Uloborus plumipes; assembly: GCA_038373865.1. NCBI lineage: Eukaryota > Metazoa > Arthropoda > Arachnida > Araneae > Uloboridae > Uloborus > Uloborus plumipes. Next base: position 172,562 of record JAXGGA010000521.1, on the reverse strand, counting down.
GTTATTTGTTTCCAGGAGGAATTTTAATTATCTACTTCTTTTTTTAATAATACAGATTAAAATGTTGATGTGTACTCAACTTGCGATTGCGATCAGAAAGGATTAAATAAGTTTCCCCCCGCTTTGAATGTTTTAAAACTGCGGAATTTAATTAAATATTTATAAGCAAATGACAGTCAGATTATCAACAAAATGCATCAATATTTCGTTTCGCAGTTGAATCATGATAAGTTATACGATTATCAACAAATTTCTAGTTTTACAGTATTCTAAACTGCCTAGTTCTGGAAAAAAATAATGTTTTCAAAAATATAGTAGAAACACGGTATTAAATTTTACAACACTAATTAGATATTCCGATTGAAAATTATTATATAAATTATATTTATTCAGTTTTATTAAGTGGATTTTTTATTGTACAAATTAAAAAGCAACAAAACATGATAATAAACATAACTGACAATTTATCTCTGAATATTATTTTTGTAAGATAGGTCTTGTAATTTATTGATTTCATGTATTCAAGTATTTTTCCCTTCTTTCAGACTTTAAATAAAATATTGTACGTATAGTTTCATTTAAATGTCTCGGAGGATTTGCTTTTGCGTTCAAAAATACATTGCAGTAAATATGAATTAATAATATTGATTCACTTTTTTAAAGCGCTCTTTAAAAAAAGTCTGATCCTACACTGTCATAAGATGATAAAATGCAGAAACGAGTTTTTGAGATATTTGAATAAACCCGCTTTGGATTCCGTTTAAACAACAGGGAAATGCTGAAATTTGACGTTTTTTTCGTGAGTTATTTTCCGCGAAAATCAAATAATCAAGCTTGTACAACAAAGCTCAAGTACAATGATGTTAACAATGCAAAAAAAAAAAAAAATGAAAAATGAAACTTTGTAGTTTTTGGCAGTGTAATAATCTGATACCAACGCTTGTTTACAGAGATAAAAAAAAAAATCATTATTATAAATATTTTATGTTTTTTTGAATCCACGAAATAAGTAAGTAAAGTAAAAAAAAATTAAATATTACTTTGCCTTCTGAGTTCATACTATAGATACACAACACTTCTAGGTCACTTGGGCTCTAAAAATGACCGCGTCTAATTGGTTTTAGATAACAATTTACTTTTTTGAACATCAGTTTTGAACCTCTCTTTTCTATCAAATATCCTCCGAATCTACTGTTGCAAAATCTTTGAACTTAAAGTTTTACTTTTCAATTAATTGGATTTTTTAATAATAAAAAAAATAATTTTAAAAAGAAACAAATAAAATATCATCCCACAGAAAATCAGGAACTCTTTTCTGCGCGTGACATCTCTGAATTATATTTCGAAAGTAAGGGTTAACAAATTTAATGAACCGAAATTGTTGCTAATGAAATCATAATTATCAGAGACTTCTTAAGAAAAAAGAGATTGCCTAATACACATTTTGGAATTAAGTATAGAGCTCTCACGTTTAGGACAAAACATCTGCTCTTCCTTAGAATGACTCAAAGAAAAAGAAGAATATTGGGGCTTCGTGTCAAAATAAGGTCATGTAGATTACGAAGGCCATCCCTCTCTTTTTTGATGTAGTATAATAAAAATTGGCTAGATCGTGACACCATCGTCATCAGGCAATATAACTGCTGATAAAGCGTTATTAACAGGCAGTTTGTTGTCTCCAGGCAACATTGTGGGAAACGTTACTACCGTCAAAACTGCCTGATCTTCTTTTGCAGTAAGTTTCGTTTCTTCTTGGTTCACTCTGATTTAGTAGTATATATAACATAAAAAGTTGTGTATTGCTCTTGGAGTCTACTTTCTGTTGTTTAAAAAATTAAAAAAGAAAAGTTTCGTTGTATATCATCGTGATTTCTTATGATTACATAACCTATAACATTAGATAGTAGTGCAGTAAGGCATCTTATTAGGCTATTGGCGTCCTAATTGGAATACCGCAGTATCGGGTAGAAGATATGATCATGTGCTGCATATGTGTACATAAATGTAATGATTGATTTTTCTCCTTTTCATTAAAGCAAAAGTTAAACTTTTAATAATGGTTTATGTTTTAAAATTGATATTGAAGACTTTTATTTTTATTTTTATTTGACAATAAGTTAAGGGTTTTTTTTTTAAATCTTCAACTCTACGCAAGGTAACCTCGCAACTCTTCCCAGAGCTCCCAGCCCACATGAAGAAATCACTTTTCTTTATTAAACTGATGACTAACGTAAAGGAAATTTAAATTTCCACTTGGAACAACTTTTTACTTTACTCAGCTGATTAATCTGAAATTTGGAGTCATTAAAATCAAAAATGAACAAGAAATTAGACCATAAACCATAGGGCACCTTATATTCGTCTAGATTACACAAAACAGCGGAAGTTTTAATAGGTATAGTCCTGTTACTGACAAAATCACCTAAAAATCAACCGTTTGAGAGCGACATCACTAAATAATTCTAACATTTTTCTTATAAAAAAAAAATCATTTGTCCTACCGTACCATATAACTCTCGACTTCCCAACGAACGAAACACCGACTGAAGTTGAGATCTTTCCCAGAAAAATAAAAACCAATTCTATCAAAACAAACGATTCAAGTCCTCTGTTTCAAAACAAAAGAAGTAGTTTTTTTTTTTTTTTTTTTGTCTCTGCTGAAATAAACCAGAGACTTCTTATGTTCACCCTCAGATATTCCTCCCGGCAGAGTGGGTTCTTCTTTTCTAATTTTCCATGCCAGAGCACTCCACAACAAGACGCAACCCTTGCACGATGTGGTATCTTTCAATTCTGCGGAGGTGTGGTTGCTGCAGTCGTTTTGTTCTGGAGAAGATTAATCTCTTTGATGCCAAAAATTGATACCAAGACCGAGATGAAGTTATTTTGTGTTTATTTGCTGCTCCTCCGAGATGAATTTCTTTCATCTCGGGAAATGCTACACACGTTGTTTGCTCCACAAAGGAATTTTAATCATCAGTTATGTTTAATTTTCCTGGGTCCTGTTCCTTTTGACTCTTGGTTTTTCCGGATTTGTCATAGGAGTTTTTAATTTGTAAATCATTTGAAATTCATAAAAAAAAATGTACTTCTTTCTTAGAGAAGTACAATAAAAAGTTATTAATATCAAGTTTTATAATAAAAGCATACAGATAAAGCATACTTTTACAGACGTATTTCCAGAGGAAGGAAAGCTTTTAAGCTGATCAAGTGGACACATTGGTTCACAGGATTTAGGAAATAAAAACTATCGAAATCAATTCGATTTTTTAAATAATATCTTTTGATTTGATTATAACTTTTATTACAGATAAACAAGAAAATTTATATGTAAAGAATAAAAATTTATCTCGTATATTTTTTAAACTGGTGACTGCTGCTTTTGAATGAAGATGGGTAGAGTTCGCATGATGTTTAAATTGCTAGTGCAGGAATACCCTTTTAATAAAATTGATGAGAATGGAGTCGCTTCTGACATTTACTAAAACGTTACTTGTTAGATAATTTTACAGACGTATGCGAAATCAGTTATACCACCTTCTTGTTTTCGCTCTTTTAAAATAATTCGTGCAAAAGTTTAAAAATCTGACAAAATTTTATTTCGAAAGTTTATTACCCGAACACGTTCGGAGTAAAATTTCAGTGAAATTAAACTTACAAAGTATTTTTTAGATTTAAAGTTATTCAACATGAACAACAAAGCACTTTTTTGGTTGATGTATAGGTTAAAGTTCAAGTATCTATAATTTCATGTCAATTTTAGAGAAAAAGACTTCGACAGTACTAGAGGTCAAAACTTTGCAGTAACTCAAATTAACTGCGTCAATCGATATTGTACTTTGAAGGGTATTTGCAAGAATACAAAACTTTTATCGGTATTCAAGTAATTTTTATGAAATTGTTTATCAATTGTTGGCACATTTTTGAAATGAAAGTCTATTACTAAAAAAAAAAAAAAAAAAAAAGCATTTATACGACAGAAAAAATTAGGTACAGTCCCTGGAAAACCATTTAAAGAAAATATTCGTAAAATAAAATATGTAAACGATATAATTGAAATTTATAAAAATATCATGTGTAAGGTTTTTCAAAATTTCCTTTGAAACAACGAAGATACAACCCCCTTTTTTAGAAATTTATCCCCCCTCCAAAAATAATGTTACATTGTTCGATAATTAGTTGCAAATTGTCCTTAGGAAACAAAAACAACAAACTGAGACATCATCCAGTAATTTTGACATCATGATAAGTCAAGTCATCCCCTCTCCAGAGCTTTAGAATCAACGCTTCAGCATGTCCAATGGCTCGAAATTCTCGTTCGAAAGACAATGCCTGACAGAAACAACCACCCCCGCCAACAGGGCTCGAGTCGCCTGCTACACCGTAAACCCATTCGATCTGGGCTCCCAACTAACTACAACGGACATTTAAACCCATTTAACCCGCGAACACTCTGAGTTATGAATCTTTTAGAGCGTCAGGAGGGCCTCATTAGGCCTAATTAGACGGCGGACGACACTGACACTAAAATCCATCGAAGGAAGGAAGTTTCACTACTTCGCTTACAGCAGGGGGAAAGAGTCTGATGGGTGAAGAGTATTGACACGACTCACGGGCTACACGACTTCGTAATGAGATAATGATTTTCTGCTGTTTAGAATGCTAAGCCTGGGCAAAAAGAAGATGTTTTCATAATAAAGCCGTTGTTTGTCAAGAGGAGTTTAGTTGCTGTGAAAATGGGTGTTCATTTTGACTTTTAAAAAGATGCCTTCAATTAAGTATATTCATTACTGTAAATAGAATACTACAAATTTTCCCCGGGCAAATTCGGAATTTCAGACTTTTTTTAAAAATTAGCAAAACCCAGAAATCTGAGATTTTTTTTTCAGTTAAAGAGTCCAAGAATTCCATAAAGAAACGCTTTTCAATGTTTGAAAATATATTTTCTTACCGGACATTCAAATTTGCTTAACAGGTTAACTGTTGGGTGAAGCGTATTGATATGACTCTTGGGCTACACGACTTTGTAATGAGATAATTATTTTCTGCTGTTTAGAATGCCAAGCCGGGACAAAAAGAAAATGCTTTCATTATAAAGTCGTTGTTTGTCAAAAGGAGTCCTTGTGAAAATGGGTGCTCATTTTGACATTATAAAAGCGCCTTCAATTATGTGTATTCATTACTGCAACTAGATACTAGTGGAATCTCGGGCCAACCTCTAAATTTCAGATTTTTCAATATTAACGATACCCGAAAAGCCGAGAATTTTTAGTTAACAAGTCCAGGAATTCCACTTAAAAAAAGTTTTTTAATAAATTAGCATATTTCTTATAATTGGAAATTCTGATTAGCTTAACAAAAAGGAGTTTGAGGGATTAAGAGTATTGAGATGACCCTCGGCCTGCACGATTTTGTAATGAGACAATGAGTTTCTCTTATTGAGAATGCTAAATCAGTGTAAAAAAAATGTTTTTCATAATATAGTAGTTTTTTGTCAAAAGGAATTCATTTATTTGGAAAACGGGTGTCCTTTCTGACTTTAAAAAAAATGCTTTCAATTTAGTATATTCAGAACTGTAAATAGGAAAAAACTGAACCACGTGGAAAAAACTTTCTCGGGACAATATCGTACTTCCGGATTTTTTACTTAACTAAACTTCGAAATCAAGATTTTATAGTTGAAATATTCTACTACTTTATTAAGAAAGACTTTGAAATAACTTGTTAATATCATGTTAAAAAATATCCAAAATAACTGTTAATGATACAACTTGATACTTTCAAAATTTTCAGAATACAATCTGTGATTGAAAGTTATTTTTACCTGTCAGCTAACTACCCAGAGTGTTTCTTTTTCTGAATTCTTTTTTTAAACATAGAAAGATATTTTCTCGCAGTTATCTTCAGGAGATATCTAGATAAAAATATGTAACATTTACAGTATTCCACTTAAAAAGAAAATCTCTTTTGAATAAGTTTCATACTATCACTTTTCAGACTTTTGACATAGTTGACATTCTATTGCATAAACATATATAGGTATATCAACTTCCATGTAATAAATAAAAATGCTTTATTACGGCAACTTCTGCATTTATTTGAAATAAAATATGCAGAAGTTAAGTATGAGCTTCCTGCATAATAACTCGAACATTATTACTGCAGTACTTGAATCATCCCACAGCTCGGACAATGATTCAAAAAGTAAAGACCTACGAATCGTCTGTGTAATCACTCCCCAACTCTACCGGTTGCCAAAGCGAGCAAACAAATTTCGCCCTTCGCAGTTCATTAGCGAGGAACCAACATATATTCAAAGCTCGCGGTGTCCGCTCCGCACAACTCGTACTTCACAAGTTCTAATATCACATCTCGCAACATATGTATCCTATCAGAAATTGATAACCCCACTGTCCTGATGGAATTCGGATTAGTGTGTGACGCGCGATCACCCCCCCCCCCTTTAAACAGGCCCCCGCATTTATTGAACAGTAGCGAATACGATATCAGGATTACGAGGTGTCTCTTGCATTACGTATGATGATTGAATTTGCAAACATAATGCTGGCGATGAGATTCCAGCGTTATTTGGATTCAGGTCAACTGTTGAAGGCCCAGCTCACCAGGGAGTTTGGATAAGGGCTACATCCTCCAAATGCAAAGTCCGTTTGCCGGGGCTACTGGTAAGCCCCTGCTCCCCCGAAACGATCCTATAGTCAGCTACGCGAATTATTATAATCACGTGCATACGGATGGCGTGCAACAAAGGTTGCCTCTATTGTCTGCGATTTGACGGTAGACGATCTGGCAAATGTGAAGACAACGAGTACCGGTGTTCAACATTTATGTTGATGTTGCTCCGCGTTCATATGTATACGGCTTTCATATTCCCGGCTTCGTAAATATTCATTTCTAATGCTTTTAGACAAATGTTCTGGCTGCGGATGTAAATTTGCATGTGTTAGAAAATTATTCATGGCCAATCGTACGATTCAGAGACACCGGGAGATGATGGTATGGGAATTAATCAAAAATTTAGAGAATAGGATTGTGCAGGTATTTAAGCTATTGAAGTACCTTGAATCAAACTAGGTAGGTTACCACATGAAACTTCACAAATTCTGTCACAAAACTGTTGAGCCGAACGAATGCAATTTTCTTAAAACTAGTTGTCTAAACAACTTTAAAGTACGTAATACTTTCTGAAAAGTATTTAAATACAACTGAAATGCAATAAGAATTCATAGTAAAGTATCAATTTAAATTTTAAATATTCTTAGCAATCCATATTGCATATTATTCAACGAAACAAAATAAACATAGCGTATTACACTTGAAACATGAAGTTTCTTGTAAAATGCATCATGAACGAATCGCATATGAAAAGAATCCCATATTTCTTGAGTTTAAATACCGAACTAGTGAGTTTTAATGTTTAAAAAGATTTATGTTACTGGAAAATATAGCTTTAATTTTACATTTGAATATCATTACATAATTTATTTTAAGCATATTAAAACAAATAACTAAGCTTATAAGTTATCCGATATCTGAATCTATGAAAATTGAAATTTGCAATTCAACAGAAAGGTAAATTCAAGACTGAGGATTGTAAATAAAGTGAACAAGTGATGAAAATATACCAGTTTTCAAAAACAACACATTTTTATTCCAAAGCTAAATGTAGGATTCATTCATCTATAAATATTATTTTTGGCCAATGAATATGGACACTAGCGTTAAGGTCAAGAAAAATAGCTCTGAGAAGCACTCACAGAAAATATTTGAAACCCAGCTCGCTACAATTCATTTGAGACATATGAGTATTATATGTTTCGGACACACTTTAAGAGATTCACATACCTTTCTGAGCAATTTGTTTTAAATGAAAACTACATTAAACTACATCCTTCCTGTTTGGAATTATATGTATATCCTATACAATATAACGAAGATTTTACATAGTGTCAGAAGCTTGGTGAAATCCTGTATGTCGGAAGCAGATCTCAATAAATGGAAGTATCCCGAAGAGAAACTTTTCCTCATTGCCGAAATGGTATTGTATATGACACTGACTTCAATTTGTGGATTAACATGCATATTTTGGATTAGTTCAGACTAGTTTGACGTCATATGAAGAAATTTCTGTTTTCCTTAGCCTATCCTATTCATATTATATCTAACCGATACTCTTTTGTATAAATTCAACCCAAGTTTCAGTTGCATGTATTAGTGTATCATAAAGAACATCCACATACGAATAGTCTTCTACAAATCAAATTTGTCTGTTTTAGTTTGTGATCAAGTGAATAACTCATCAAACAACAGAAATAAACCTTTTCTTTTAATCTACTTTTTTTGTTAACTCTTTTACTCTATTGTTCTTTTTTTTTTTTTTTTGCTAGACGATTAAATTTTTATCTGCAGAGATTTTCGTAAAGCCCTTTTTTTTCTCTTTCATAAAGGCGTTGTATAGAAGTTTTGTGTCATTATCATCATTGGTAATCATTTTTGAATACATTTTTCTAACTCGAATCGTGCAATTTTTAAACTCGTTGTATTCCTCTTTCGTTGGCTGAACTATCTTCAGACCAAATCTAAGAAAAACAAGTCATAGACAAACAGAATGCAACCTTCATGATCTCTGATAAATTTTCATTCTCAAATAATTGAGCTTGATTCAAAGTTAACCAATGTTCAATAAAAAACATATTATAAAATTAACGTTCGATCATTTATTAAATATCTCCAACTAAAGCCAACGGCACCAATAAATCTCCTCTACCGGGCACTTTGATCCCAGCCAGACATCATATCTATTCTAATGCAAATCACGCCAGCAAAACAAAAACCGACCGACAAACAATGTCGCCTGACATCTCGTCTGAAGCGTCGCTAGGCAACCAAGAGCAACTCCCCCAAGGGTTCCATGCCAATTAAGGCTCCCCCCGAATACCCCCTTCCCTCCAGCGAATAGTGGAGGAGGCAAATCCACGTTTTGATCCAGTTCCTTTGACTTTCGGGACTTCCAGAGATATTGCCGGCTATTGTTCGCATTTTGAGCTTTATCGGAGCACCTCAGTGGAAGTTACCAAACAGCAGTTTGATGAGACTTTTTTGTTTCTTTTTTTTTTCCGCGTCACAACATTCAATCTAGCCGTTTCTTATTATTAAAGTGCCGGATTTATGTTTATTGAAAAAAGAAAAAAAAATCTTTTACTCCCACCACTGATCAAAAGAAGTTAATAAAACGATGGGATGTCGGTCTTAAGAGTTTTGATTGATAAAGCGCTTCCTTTTTTCGGAATTGAAATTGCCGCACGTGTTACAAAAAAGTTAGAAGTATGTTTCAATATTTGAAGTTTTTTCTTTAATCAATGCTAGGGATATTTTTTGATAAAGCGAGTCCAGAATGATTTTTTTTTGTTTTGTTTTGTTTAATTTAAATAAAATACTCCAACTACAATTGCAAAAGTGGATCTTAAAGAGTTCTTAATCATTTTGATGAGACTTTCTGAGACAATTGTATTTTTGAAATGTATCTTGAACTAATCAGTACTATTGATTTCTTTTTTCCTTTTTTCAGAAAAATGTGAATGAGCCACGCAATAGTGATACAATTAACTTTATTTTAAGCTGTACGAAGAAATTTATTTTTTCTTTCTTTCCTTTTTTCAAAACAGAGTCAGTATTTGGATGTAGATGCTTTCCTCTTAAATAATCAAACAAAATAAAGAACAATGAAATTAATACGGATTATGTGTTTAGCTGCGTTTAAGGTCCACGGTTCATATTTGTCCCTTACTTCAAAATTATCGTATACATTATCTAATAAGAGCAATTTATTAATTATATTTTTTCCACAATTTGAGCCTTTTGAATATCAATACAAGGAAGAAATGTTTAAGTAGGTACTATTTATAAAAATAACAAAGTAAATTAATTTGTGAAACATCGTACATAATTTTAACACATCTTCAGAACTGCATTCATAACCATGCCTCTACTTTTATTCAAGAGTTTTCTTATTTAAAGATTAATTGTACGAGATGTTATTAAACAGCTGGCTATTACTGATTTAAATTTTTACATTCTTCGTAAGATTTTGTAAAATTTCTACGGTTTACATCTTTAATGAACCGCATAGATGCACATTGCACACATCCCATTAGTTTATGCATTTACGGAACCATTTTCAATTTCAACTATAATGTACATTAAACCCTCATCTATTCGAGTAAAATTTTTTCAGGATATTTTTTAAATGAGAAAGTTGAATTTACCAGGTTTACGTTTTTATTATTTTTAACCAAATCGATATTTTTTACGATTTTTTTTTTAATTTGCCAGTGAGAAATTTATTTTAGAGCTTTGACTACATTAAATTGATTCTGGAGTAGTTTTTTCCACTCTTGCTTCTTGTAAAGTTTTAAAATGAGCTGTCCGTCACTCTCACAAAACTTGTTCAGGGGTGAGGGAGGCACAAACAATTAAGAATTAAACACTATCTTGCGTGATAGACAAAGGGAACCCTGAAAATACATCTCGACTAGCCCCTAAAATTTTAAATCAGCCAGTCCAGGCTGATTTAAAATGATATAAAAAATGATCATTATCAAAATTAGATTAAACAGGAAAACGATAATCGAAAAAAAAACCTCACATTTTGTCCCTCATTATAATTTTGCAATCAAAAAAAAAAAAAAAGAAAGAAAGAAAAAAAAAAAAAACCGAAACGATATCTTACGTTTTTCGGTTTCATTTGGCAACAACTTTAACTCGAATTCAATTTGTAACTTTGACAATTTAATTTGACGGAAACGGATTTTGCTTTCCTTTTCGAAAGTCTTTTGCCAGCGATATTTCAATCCTTTCCCTGAATAATAATGACTCTCGGCGTAGAGTTTCTTTGCAATTTTCCCGATTGTAACGAACGAAAACGTATTTGCACCAAATTACTAGCGAATATTGTTTTGTACGAATATACTCGTTTAAAAAATGAGCTTCGTTAGCGAGGCTTTGAAATGTTCGTCCCTGACTTTAGAAGTGAATGATAAAAAACGGAAAGAGTTGAGCGACAAATATAAATGATGTTTAAAAAGAAAATAATAAATAAAATCCTTCGGAGGTCTATAGATCGTTATCAACAAAGTATTTTTATTCTACAGGAATGCAACATTTCAAGTTAAAAGTATCAAAAAGTTCCATGTTATTTTCTGATAATAAGTAAAATATATGGTTAACTAATTTTGAACATTAAAATTAATATTAAAGTGAATTAAAATTTGTGCGGTAAAATGAAGAGTTTATCAGCGGAACATTGAAACTTAGCATACATTTGAAATTGTAAAAGAAGTTTCTCGAATAATTCCGGAAAAATAATTTTAATATTTACTACATGACACTAAAACAAATAAGTGAATGTAGTTTTTATTAATAAAAGAGTCTTTTAAAAGCAGTCCAGTCATAGCTGATCAAATTATCCTTCTAACAGTTGAAAAAACATCTTCATTATTTTTTAACGACTGTGTCCTTAAGTATTTTCGAACATCAAGGAATGAAAAAGGAAAAACATTAGCTTTCTAAAATTTTGCAACATGTGAATAGTCTTACCTGCAACCATACTATAGCATAATAATGACTTTTTTCTTCTTTTTTTAACGACAGGCAATTGGAAGTGCATTGTAAAACATATGTGTGATTTTTTCCCTACTGAATTAACAGAAAAACTCGTTTAACAAAACTCGTAGCAACGAGATAGAGCTGGGAATAGATTAAAAATGCTTTCAATAACCAGGGTAGAAGTTTTTTACCTTTTAACATCTTTCACTAACTAATTGTTTTATATAAAATGTAGCGTATATTAAGACGTAACTTAACCCATGTTTCGGCTACCAGTACCCTAAAAACGGGACGCTTGTTAGTTACTGCATTCAAAAACCTGTAATGGGTATATCATTTTACTAAAGATGTTTTTCACAAGTTATATAGTCTTTCTTCTTGAGAAAAACAGTTAGAGCAACTATTTGGACATCAGAGTTTATTGATTGACAGCTATTTTCAGACAAATCAGTCAAGCAACGATCAAGCATGGGTAGCCACAGAAAATAAGATTTTTTTGCGAACTTTTTTTTCATAAAATTAAACTATTTTAAAATGATTTGCTTAAAATGATCACAGATGCCTTCTGTAATGTTACTTTGCAAAAGTAAAGTCAAGTAAGGTCGTAATTTGCTCATATATCTGCAAAATATTCCATAAATAGGACGTTAAATAACTTAATAAATGTAGCAACGGCGAACTTTTTTAAGCCTAAAATGTATGTAAAACATTCCAAGTAAGAGTTTTAAGCAGATAAAAATGGAAGAAAATTGTTAAAAAAAACTTGGGCATAAATGGGTTAATACTGATTTTGGAACATACACTGCAAAAAAGGAGCTGTTGTTTTTACAGTATAATACTGGCAGTCGAAGTTCCAATTTAAAACTGTAAGATGCACAATAATAAACTGTAAAATTAGCAGCTTTACAGGTTTTTACTGTAAAGTTAGAAATTTACAGTTTATTTCCGTGATATTTAGCTGTATTAAACCGTAAAAACAACAGCATAATACTGGCAGCAGATATTCCAGTTTAAAACTGTAAAATGCACGGTAATAAACTGTAAAATTAGCAATTTTGCAGTTTATGACTTTAAAATTAGGATTTTAGAGTTTAGTACTGTATAAGTAGAAATTTTACACTTTATGACTGTGGAGTTAGCATTTTTTAGTTTACAATAAAATTAGCTGAATTATACTGCAATAACAACCTTCCTTTTTTACAGTGTTGTCAATGATGCCCAGATAAAATAAATATAAATAGAGTTTCATCTATTCTGAAGCATTTAAAGAAAGCTGATATGCCGACAAGTAGATTTTTGATTCAAAAAATATATATTCGCATTCATTCGCCAATTTTTTACTCAATTTTGGGAAACATTTGCGCCATTTATGAATTAACATTCAAAGTATTTTAACAAAACCATTACCACCCAATCGAATACGGACCAAAACTATCCCCATTAAACATCACAAAATCTGTGATATCACGACTTTTAAGCCGAGAATCGAGTGAAAAAAAAAAAAAAAAAAAAACTTAACTGAAAACAATGCTGTAAAGACATCGAAAAATAAAAGAACTTTGATTCTCCACCCTACACTTTATTTTGTTCTTCTGCGTAAGTGCTGAAAGATTTTCTCTGTAAGCGTCCATCCTCCATACACCCCTGAGCATTAGGGAATGACAGCCACACTCGCAATTCTTTTCTATTTTTAGAAGGGGGGGGGGGCTAAAGAAAAAAGAACTCGCCCGGCTAACAGGGAGCGATTGACAGATGGAAAAATCTTTTCACTCCAAAGCCTTTAGTTTTCATTTGCAGCGTCATTCTGAATACTCAATCATTATCGGGAAAGCTCTCATTTAATTTCAACGGAAGAGGTGTCCTTTTTTTTTGTTTTTTCGTTCGATTTTTTCTTTTTTTCTTTTTTGCTTGGCAATTGGATATTTTTAGTGGTATCTTTAACAGATTTCCCTTTCTTTATTTAAAGAGCTCCAGAGGAAATGTAATGCACAAATCGTGTTTTCGGTCTTTAATACGAAAAGCAGGAATTAGCTCGAGATTTATACGATTCGCCATTTTTTCTACGAGGAATATATTTTGTGAGTATTTCGGCACAGCAAAAATAATCCTATAACAGAGCTTTTATTTGATTTTAGCCATTTTCGGGGAAATATGAAGATATTTTTTGCAATTATGCTGTCATGCAAACAAAAAAATAGTTCAATACTATTCACGGTAATAATGTGCTGCTAGTTTGACAGCTTGATAAATCTTTTGAAATATACAGCTGCGATTCCACAAATCAAAGTATATTAAACATCCATGTATCCGGACCCTGTTAATCAGCACTTTTCTTACACCGGAAAACTTTTATATGTGCTTGTAGTATAAATTATATACCGGTAAGCGCCATAATGCACTTTTGAAATGTTCTCCTATAAAGTTTTTTGTTCAGTACACATAAATTCAAAATATAACTTTTACAGTGCACAGTGGGTTTGTTTTTGCACCTTGGATCAATTTCTAGATTAATTTATTTAATCCATACACTGTAAAAACTAGATGTTGTTTTTACAGTAATAAAATATAAAATTGCTGATTTTACAGAAGTAGACTGTAAAATTGCTAGTTTACAGTAATAAACTGTAAAATTTCTAATTTCACAATTTATTATTATGCATTTTAGTTTCAAATTGGAATCTCTGCTGACAGTTGTATACTGTTGTTTGTACAGTATAAAACAGCTAATTTTATGGTAATACTGCTAATTTTACATTACTAAACTAAAATTGCTAGTTTTACAGTTATAAACTGTAAAATAGCTACTTCGACAGTTTATTACTGTACTTTTCCAGTTTTAAACTTTAACCTCTGCTGCCAGTATTATTCTGTAAAACCAAAAACTAATTTTTGCAGTGTACTTTCATTAATTCAGAAGACCCGAATCTCCTATATGTCTGGATAAAGGAGGTTTTACTGTACTAAAACAAATGAACTTCTTTTTCAGTTTCAATCATGCTATAATATTACGTACTTCAAAAAGCAATATTATTTTCTTAATTTGTGAAAATTAAATCACTTCTGAATCCTAAGCATAACACTTTCATGAGCCGTAATGTTTTTTTTCTTTACAAATCTATGTTAATTTGAGGTATATCATGAATTAAATACTTAAATCTTAACTGTGTAGGAGCTTTAAAAAAATATTTATAAATTTAAGTGGAGTTTACGCTGCTAGGTGTCTATAACAGAAATGAAAAAAAAAAATGAAACCGAAAATAAAATATATTTTTCATTTAAATTAATATCCCTTTAAATTAAATGGTAAAAATATAATAGCATTTAATCTGTCGAATGCAGTTTACATCGTTTCACAGTTTAAAAAATATTCTTCCAACATAAAGAAATTGAATCAATCTTGAAAAAATTTAAAGTAAGACATACTTTTTATGAAACTAAGAATTGATCTAAATATTTAATTTTTTTTAGTTTACTTATTTATTATTATTACTACTATTATTATCTTTATTTTACTGCATCTTCAGTAACGTATCTGTTAATTTATTTTTCTAGCAAATCATTAATCAAACAAAGGAAGTGTATCGAAAAAAAAGAGAGTGTGATTTACAAAGTAGAAAACTAATTTTACATAACAAGTTGCCCATCGTTAACAGATACTTTAGCTCTTCGATTGTGAACTATCGATTATTGAAAGAATAAAGTCGTTTAAATTTATCAAACATACATCGAAAAAAAAATCTGAGTGCAGAAAAAAAAAGATAGCTCGCACCAGACTCGATATTAAGTTAAACCTTTTCCGATAGTGATTGGCTATTCGAAGTGTCGAAGAGAATGAAGATTACTGGGGTGAACTCTCCCCCTCGAGTTTAAGTCGCAGCCGATTCGGCAGACGATATGTTTTACCGGAAGTCCTCACCTGCAGAGGAAGAAGAAGTCGGAGATGAGCTGTCATTCGCTAATACTCTAGGGTAGCAGAAGGAGAAAAGGTACATAGAAAATCTCTCAAGCCTTACGTGAGTGAAAAAGAACGGGATATAAAAGAAGAAATCAAATTGCTTTATTTCGAAGCAACGTATGTTTTAAATGTTATTTTTTCTTTTTTTTTCAGTTCAATTTGTAGGTCGTGAGAAATGGTTCTGATTTTTAGTAGCTCTCAAAAGCGTATGTGTTTACATGGAAATAATGAAAAATAATGGTGTCTGAAATGCAGCGGAATTTAATAAAATAAAGGAATTTGGAACAAAGAACAACGGGTCAGAACTGTTTCAAACTTTAGCTGTGTATTGTATGACGTAATTAGATTTCGGTTGACAAAAAAAAAAAAAAAAGAAATAGATCAACAGTTTATCAATTTAGAGCGCAGTTAAATTTTGTTTTTTCAAAGTTTGAAAAAGTAAATGAATAAATATAATTCAGACAATGGTGCTACAAAAGGACAATACAGACTTATTTAGAGTGATTGGGGTCATGATATTAAACGAGAGCGCGAATGTGAGAAAATGAAAAACGAATGCAAGAAAAAAAAAAAAAAACGACGGTTGTGTTTTATAAAACAAATATTGATTTCTACGCAAACTGTGAGCTTAGGCACGCAATACACATCAGAGCCATAGTTTAATTGTAGTTTTGTCTTATTTCACAGGGTGATATTTCGTCTTAAACTATAACGTTTATTAACATCAGTAACAAGCAAATTTTGAGTTAATTTTATTCATGCACGATAATTGATACTTTTTTCTGCATAACAATTACAGTAAGTAAATCGCAATATCTGTTTTTCACTGCTTAGTGGTTTTTTTTTTTTTCTTTTTACGTGCATTCGTTCCGTCAATCCATCCCGGTCGGTTAGGATCTGAAAAGTTCCATATGAATCTTTACGGTTGTGTAACGGACAAAAAATCCAAAAAAAAAACTTCAGTGCTAGGAGGAAAAATAGGCTTGCTAGAAAAAATTTTAAAATACTCTCGTAAACTAAAATCGGCAAAAAAAAAAAAAAAAAATTGGACATTCAATTAATAAATGAAAATAAATCTTGTCGAATTTGATACATGGCATGTCTTTACTCTTCTATAAACAGAACCCCTAACTAAATTATTTTCAAGAACACGAGCTTAGCACTGCTGCTCATATAGAAGTCACTACCAAAATAAAAGCTTCCAAGACTTTTTTGCCCACAAGATTCTTTTAAAGTATTTATTTCTAAGTCTCGGCAACCAATCTAATTATTTATTTATTATTATTTTCTTTTAAACACATGTGTGCTTCCATATCAAAGAAAAAGTAAAACTTCATGTACTTTTGTTCTGTCTTTACAAATTTCACGGAAATTTAACGAATCAAAGCAAATACAAAATTAAATTTACCGAAAGTCCTTTCACTTATTTTCCTTTACTACAACTAAAAGACTGCAGAAAACACACACACACACATTTTTACTTTCACAAGGCTTTATACCTACTGAGCGCACTACGCAAGAGACCAGATCTTTAAGAGCCGTATCAGTATGAAAACTAATGTCTTCCAAACGGGAAAACAATCCTATTTGCCCCCTTAAAGAACTCCTGATGATTTTCCCTTCCTTCGGCTTCTTTTCCGACGGAGCTTCTTTTCTCCAGAATTTTCAGGGGAAACAATACCTTTCTAATGCTATTCTCTCCTTCCCAGGAGTATTCTAAGTACAAAGTATACTTAGAGAGCCCTTTCGAATCCCCCTCCTTTCGGGTCCTTCTTAACTCCACCGATTCGGAGATAAAATAAAATTTAAGAGAGCGCTGAACCGTGTATTTTTATATTACTTCTTTTGCTAGCTGTTTAAATAGAACGTGTGAAAGGTCCTGATAATTTCTTGTGAAGAACAATAAATATTTTCCTGTTTTGCTGAAGAGATATTTTCTTGAAAAAAAATATACATTTTTCTTTTTTTGATGTCATATTTAGTTCTTAGTTAAAATATGAATGAACTTTCCTTTTTTCTTTTTTTTTCTCCTTTTTATGTATACTTTTGTCAACCTACCGGTAAAAGTGGGGTCTTTGTCTTCTATTTTTTATCTTTTATATAATATTAAGGTTTGAATCGCAACAACCTTTGACAAAACGGACTTGTAAATTACACTAACGGGTATCGGATTTTAAAGGAGCACCTTCATAAACGTAAAAAAACATTAAATTCTGTATGATTGTGTATAACTTTCTTCTAGAAAAGTACCTTGTAAGTCTAATACAAAACACATTTATTCAAATTTGGTGAGAAAAAGGGATCCTTAAAACACCGAAACGCGATTCTGCAGCTATTGTTTAGGAGATAGTACAAATATTACTCTGTTTATCGTTAGTTATTTTAATGTACAAAGCTATTTATTTATTTATTAGTGAAATATTGTTTTCACTTCATCATTTTTCGTACAAAACAAACCCTATTTTCTCTATATTAAGCTTATTGATAATATAACAAACCAGTACCGTAAAATGGGGTGAATCGAAACACTTTTCCGCTTTAATTGTAAAAAAAAAAGTAGTTAAAAGATTTTTTTTTAATTCGATGTTTTGGGTAAAAACTTCGGTCTTGCTTTGCTTTTGATATTTCAAGCAGAGACAAAACATTTCGAACAGTTATTAGTTATATATATATATATATATATATATATATATATATATATATATATATATATATATATATATATATATATATATAGGAATTTAGTGGTATTCCGAATCACCCCGCTGATAAGGGTCAATCGGAACACATGGGAAAATTTTTATTTTTTTCAATTTAACCTGTAATGGGTCTCACATTAATGAGTAATATTGATGGGGGAGAATAAGAACAGATAGTTACTGTCAAATAAAAGTTTATTTTCTGTACCAGTATTTAAAAAATGTAAATTCTAATGTGGTATTCAGTTGTTCAGATACATGTATAATTGAAACATACCACTCTTAGGTTTAAATTATAAGAAGGTTTGTACTTACACATGAAGTTTTTCAGTCTATGATAACGTGAGGTTTTCTAGCATTCCACGTGCAGCCCTCCTTATAACCCAGTAACGTTGCCAGATTGACAAAAGTAATTTTTTCCTACTTCCTATGATCTTACCTTTCTAAAAAAAAATAATGGCGAAAAATACCCAATAGTATATTTATGAAGAATTTCTTTGTACTTTCGGGAAGTTTTGTTCCGATTGATTTTGTTTCGCTGCTCCTATACACCCCATTTTACGGTAACGAAATACGTAAATCTCGCGGGTTGTAACCGCAATGACACTTCCAGTGATAATGAGCAACTGTGAGAGTTCTAAAACATATATGTTTAACTCACTTTCTTCAGCGACATAATTATTAATGCAAGAAATTAAGTGATTTGTTTTGCAGAGCAGTAGTTCTTAAATATATATTTATTTTTATTATATATACTTTTAGAGTATAATGATTATCGTGTCATGTTAAATCTTTAACAGCTATCCGATAATTTTAATGTTGCTCATTATATATTTCAAATATTCCAAGTGCCGAATATAATTCTTTTATAGTCATACACATGATACTGCATAGTCCAATGCTTCTTTCGTAACATCAGGCATTTTGCATACTATTCATTTCACTAATTGCTTTAAACTCATCAATACATACAGACATGTATACTATTTGTATATCTTCATCATACTGGAAATAAACTATTTATACCAAATGCTTCTTTTTATGAGACAAGTATATAGACTATATTTTCTGTTTTAGCGCATTACTAATGCACAGCTATGCAAAACGTTTGACATAATTTGTATGTTCTTATATAAAAGATAAAACTCATTCTAAACATTCATATTTAAAAACCAAATATTTTACCTCTTTATGCTTTTAAAATCTTCATACTAACTACACTGAAGTGACAAAAGTCATGGGATAGCAATATGCAAATTTTCAGATGGCAGTAGCATCGCATAGAACAGGTATAAATGCGCAGTGCTTTTACAGAGCTTTCATTTCTGTTCAAGTTATTCATGTGAAGAGGTTTTAACGTGATGATGACCGCACGACGTGAATTAACAGACTTTGAACGCGGAATGTTAGTTGGAGCTAGACGCATGGGTCATGCCATTTCGGAAATCGTTAGAGAATTCAACATTCCCAGATCCACTGTGTCAAGAGTGTGCCGAGAGTATGAAATTTCAGGCATAACATCCCACCATGGACAGCGCAGTGGTCGACCGCCTGCACTTAAAGATCGAGACCGGCGACGTCTGCAAAGAGTCGTAAATTCTAACAGACAAGCAACACTGCGTCAAATCACCGTAGAAATCAATGTGGGACGTACAATGGACGTGTCTGCTAGAACTGTGCGGAGAAATTTGGATTTCTTGGGCTATTCCAGCAGAAGACCGACTCGAGTGCCTTTACTGACAGAACGACATCGCTTGCAGCGACTCTCGTGGGCACGTGAGCATATCGGTTGGTCCCTAGATGAATGGAAAACCGTGGCCTGGTCCGATGAGTCACGATTTCAGCTGGTAAGAGCCGATGGTAGGGTTCGAGTGTGACGCAGACCCCACGAAGCCATGGACCCAAACTGTCAGCAAGGCACTGTTCAAGCTGGTGGTGGCTCCGTAATGGTGTGGGCTGTTTTTTCATGGCATGGACTTGGTCCTCTAGTGCGACTGGACCGAACATTGACTGGAAATGCTTATGTGCAGCTACTTGGAGATCACTTGCAGCCATTCATGGACTTCATGTACCCAAACAACGATGGGATTTTTATGGATGACAATGCGCCATGTCACCGGGCCACAACTGTTCGCAATTGGTTTGAAGAAAATTCTGGACAATTCCAACGAATGATTTGGCCACCTAGATCGCCCGACATGAATCCCATTGAGCATTTATGGGACACCATCGAGAGGTCTGTTCGTGCCCAAAATCCTGCCCCATCAACGCTTTCACAATTATGGACGTCTATCGAGACAGCATGGCTCAATATTCCTGCAGAAGACTTCCAACGACTTGTTGAGTCCATGCCACGTCGAGTTGTTGCACTTCGCCGGGCAAAAGGAGGGCCGACACGATATTAAGAGGTATCCCATGACTTTTGTCACTTCAGTGTAATAGCAATTCAAAAACTTCGATACCATTTGTACGTTTTCATATAAGAGGAAATGAAAGCTTCGTACCAAAAGCTAATTTTCGGGAGACAAATATTTAAACTGATCTACATTTTACACTAACTAACAGCCATTCCTAAACTTAGTAAGCAATATTTAATCGGAAACAATCGATTAAGAACGTGCGTATCCTTACAATATTTCTCATAGAACTTTCAAAATTGTGCCATCACAACGCATGAATAACGATACACTTCCAAAACTTATATTGAATGCAAAAATCATGTTCCTTGGCTGCTTCACTGTTGCCATTCTCGGGAAGCAAAATCCTTCCAAATGCCATGCACGCAAGGTTACGCAAGCCCGCCCACATCTCCTCTTGTAAGCGTGATTAAAGGGTCCTGGCTCGTTAAGGCAGGGAATTCAGAAGACGAATTTCACCTGTGGCACACACACATACGTGCACACATGCCTCGATTTCTGCGGGGATAAATTAATAAAAGCAAGGGACCCCTCTCGCAATAGCACGCTCTGAACATTTGCGTTCTCTTAAGTCTATATAGCTCGGGAATTGAGGAGGTGATTCGGAAGTTGGCTTAGCAGAATCACTTGCTTGCATTTGTAATTAAGAAGTCCATTTTCAAAATTGCTGAAGAGCCTGATTATGTGATAGCATTCATGAGTTTAGGTAGAGTCAAAAATAAGTTAGCGATGGATTAGACTGGGAGTAATGAGCAGCGGTGGTGATCAATTTAATGTGTCTTCAAAGAGTGATGACAATGCTACTTGAGAGTTGGGGAGGCACAATAAATGAGGAACAAACAGTTGATGACTTTACTTGCTTTTGATCGACTGAAAATTTTAAGTGATACAAGTGATAAAATAACTTTAAATAGTGCTTTAATTAGTTGCTTATAATAAACCAATATAGTGCTGTTTCTTTTTTACTAAATCAGTGTTTTCGTGCGTTACTTGATAAAAAATCTATGGATACTTTTTATTAAAGACTATAGATTACTCAATAAAATTTCTACACAAATAATGGTACTATTTATAAGTTAAGATGAGTTTCGCTGAAGAAAAAAAAACTACCTGTTAAATAGTATTATTGTCCTGTGTATTTAAGTTATATATAAATACACTATGTAAGTCAATAGTTCGTACAATTGAGGGGGTGATTTGGAAGTTGTCTCAGCAGAATCGCTTGCTTTTATAATTAAGATGTCCATTTTCAAAATTGCTGAAGATCCTGATTATGTGATATCATTCATGAATTTAGGTAGAGTCAAAAATAAGTTAGCGATGGATTAGTCTGCAAGTAATGAGTAGTGGTGGTGATCAATTTAATGTTTCTTCAAAGAGTGATGACAATGCTACTTGAGAGTTGGAGAGTCACAATGAATAAGGAACAAGCAGTTGATGCCTTTACTTGCCATTAATTGAAACCGAATTTTCAGTGATGTAGGTGATAAATGTACTCATAATTTAAAGTCTTGGGAGATGAAGGAATTATGTAACATAACAAAAATTGCGGGTAATTAAAGTTCATAGTTTTATTGTGGCAGTTTTTACAGCTTTTTTGTTTTCTGGTTTTGTCGTTAGTGTGTGTATGAAATTGGTCTAATGACATCTACTTTTTGATGTACCAAGTTTTATTTGCTTATCTCTATCCATTGCTTACCATTGTCAAGAGATTTTATGTTTTTAAATGCAACACAGCCCCTTCCTCCTTCAAGCCCTTCAATTGTGACACCTCAATTTAGCGATTTCTCTTTTTCTACTTAATCCATGTGAGTATATTGTTTGGAAAACAAATATTTGAATACCTTTCATCAAAGAAATATTTTATTTAGTACATTTTTCTACACATGTAGGCACTATTTATAACTTTTTTCTTTTAAAATATATTTGAAAATTGTGTGATAAACTGAAAATCAAACAAATGAATACATGATTCTCTAAATGAAACTTTAATTTGAAATCAATTAACAACCAAATTTTATTTCTCTTATTACAACACATTAGTAAAAATTTTCATAGTATATTTCGCTTAAACACAGTGTTTCTGAACATAATATACTCAACAGCAAAAATTAGCAAAAACTTAATACTAAACCGGTTTTTTTTTTTTTTACCTCTATGAAATCGGAAAGATGTAATCATTGGAATTAAGGAAGTATGCAATGCTCATACTGTTTGAAAATAAGAACCGTACGAAATTCATGTTATCTTGCTTTCTCTTAACAGAAGCTTCTGTAACACCAAAAAGGTTTTTGCTTGGTTAATTTACTTATATTATTTAAATGAAGGGGAAAAATATAAGAATAATTGCAAACCTTTAAAAAAAAACCTTTCGTCTTTAAATAAAGCTGAGCGATATTTCTTTTTAAGCTTGGATATAACTTAAGACTATTTCCAATACTCTCACTAAGTAGATAAGATGATATATCGATTGATTGGGGACGGAATCCTCAATTCCATTCATTGTTAACTTAAATACACATTCGTAACATACCATCATTTTGTATAAACGTAACTATTTTTGTTTAAATGAGAAAAAGAAGCTCAAAAATACTTTGTGCTAAAATATAAATAAAACAAAAACCAACGATTTCAAACAAGCATCCTTTCTGAACAATATATGCTTTAATGCACTGACACATAAATGTGTATTGCATATATTGTGTACAGTAAACACGATTGCTCAAGCTTTTTCTCACAGTTTATATAATTTTTGCATGTCTTTTAAAAGTTGTTATGCAAATTACTAAACAAAAAAAACAATGGTTACCTTGCATGAAAAACTTTATTTTTATCGTCTCACTCCAAATTATTTCTATGCATTAATACAAACACATTTACATGAATAGGGGCTTCAATGCCAAAAGCAAATTATTTGGAAGCTTTTCGAATGTTCTACAGTATTTGTCTCAGACATAAACACAAAACCCGAGCTATTTTTTCACAATGAGAATTTTTTTTTTTTGTGAAACTGAGTTTTTAAAATTACAAAGAACGTAAATAAAAACAAAAAGACATACATTTAATGACACTCAAGATTTCGGCCTTATCAAAAAAAAAAGAAGAGAATAACTTATTGTTTTATTTATATTACTTTATTTCCCTTCTCATTCACATACTATATTTCATTCCAATTAGCGCTTTATTCGTTGAACCAAGATTCAGACTAAATATCTAATACTTCACCCAAAAATAATTTTTAAAAAAGTTTTTGACTAATGTTTCCAGTAATAATAATAATAATAATAATAATAATAATAGGAACAAAAACAGAAAACCATTTATTTCATCAAAAGGCATAAATTAAAGATTCTGCAACCAAACACTGTCAGATATCCAAAAACTACCAAGAACACAGGAAACTAGTTCTCTTAAAATAAATCCTGGACACAAATAATGCATTTGATTCAACGTGTTGTGACTAGTATTTCCAATATCTAGTGTTTTCATTAGTGACTAATGTTTCGAATACTACTAACAATAATAAAAGAAAAAAATATATATATTTTATCAAAAAACATAAATCAAAGATTCTGCAACCAAATACTGTCAGATATCCAAAAGCCGCCAAGTACACGGGAAATTAGTTCCCTTAAAATAAATCCTGGGCACAAATAATGCATCTGATTCAACGCTTGAGAGTAATATGTTTCAAAGAATCTGACTTCATCACGCAAGCCCTTGAAGTTAATTGCAAGAATTGGATAGTGTCCAGAACAGTGCTTTAAGGAGATACCAGGGCAAAATAGGGAGTTGTTCCATGTCCTAGAGCAAACGCTGAGGCAACCTTACGAGAAGAATTCCCCAAGTTTCGTGTTTCGATACTCGTTCCAAGAAGTGGAACATCGTCTCGCGGCGAGGCAGAGAATTGGACAAAGACGATGAGAAATTCAGACATAAATGTTTCGAGTCGGAAGTTGATGAGAAAAGATACGTTAACATGGAGCGCGGCTTGAATTTTGAAGTAAATTTTTGGAAAGTAATGAAAAGGTGTGTAAGGCGAGACGTTTGAGCTGGTGGTGAATTTGATGAAATGGATGGGAATGTGCTTTGGAACAGACTCTTAAAAAGAAATTTGGAGCGATGAAGTTTAAAATATGGCAAGGTTAAGTAATGAAGTTTAACTTTTATCTTAGAAACATGCATTCATCAAAGTATTAAAGGTCTAATCTTTAAACAGAATAATACATCAAGAGGGAAATAAAAAATAGATAAACTTTAGTTAGTTTCTTTTACAATAATCCATTGCTATAAGTAAGGAGGGAAATATGACTTAATTAAGGTAAAATTAACTCCTCTTTAACCAACGAGTTGATAGACAGAAAAAACACAAAATTTCATTCAAAAGGGTTCATGAAAAAACTTGGTTCTTTTCCGTTAGCCGGGTGCAAATGAAAAATCAAAAATCTCGATGTCGCCAAGCGAAGCGAAAGACAAATCTGGCAAAGGAACAAAAGTCCGCTCAACAGAAAACAAAAATGGTTGTAAGAAATTTTGCGGAATTTTACATCATTTAAAAATGCAGTATTTTTCGATTTTTCGCTTGCACCCGGCTAACGGATAAGTACCGAAAACTTTTTTTCTAAATCCCAACATCCATTGAAAGCATAATGAGAGGAAAGAAAAACACCGCTGAAAGTGTTCAAAATAAATAAATAAGTTATCTCTAGACGTTTAAAAGGACGTGACGTATTAGGATTTCTTAAAAAGAACTTGATTTATGAATAACAGCAACTTTTTATTTTTTAACTACAAGACTCGCGATCTAAATACTGTTCAAATAAAACTATTGAAAAGCGAAAATGAGACATTTTTTTAAAGATGGTTTAACAATTGCATCTCACATCTGCTTCGTTAAAATGTTTCAAATATCTTACAAAAGTTGAGATTTAAAATAATTGTGTATTATTGGTTAACATTGTAGGTTTCTGTCCCATTACAGTACCATTATCATTCCTTGATTGCATTTATGATGCATTTTTGCGTAGCAAAGCCGCAATAACATCCAACATTACCACTGCAAGCTGTATTTTTACAATGAAGTTACGAACTGCTGTTTAAAGTTACACTTGTTTAATAACGAAATTCTTGGTTTCTAGTTTGAGTTGTATTTAAGAAATACAGTAATAGCAACTTCTAACAACTATTTCTAAACGATTATCGTTTCGTTCCGTAGAGCCTATCTGAAGCAATAACTGATTAATGAACTGATGTCTTTGTCCAAATCTATTTTCTATCAACTATGTTCCTTTTTATATTTATTGAAGTCAGCTCAGTTAAATATCATAACCTTGCTATATATCTTGCCGTGTTTTACATATACTACTATTATCCCTTTTTTTTTTTTTTTTTGTCTTATTTCATTCCGAGACAAGAATTTTTTTTTGCCTACAGCAGATTATGAGGCATAAACGTAACTAACACCCTTAGCATAAAAGTAACACATTTGTCAAAAAATACTATCAGCTTCCCTATGTATATATTTCGTTCAAGTACGTACTTTTTCAGTTTTAATATGTTTTTAAAACACTTATAGTACATTTTAAGTGCGGCTTTTTTTTTACAGTAAGAAGTATATATATATATATATATATATGTAATCATATTGCTAAAGAGTAATTTCTGTGAAGAAAGGTTCAGAATGGGTTACTTTATTTTATTTGTTATGCAAGTAAACGTCATGCAAAACTAATAATACTTTCATAAATGAAAAATGATCAAATGAGCTTAGTGCTAAAATATGAATGAAGTAAAAACCAACGTAAATGGAGCACAAATTGCCAAGAATTGAAATTCCCTAGATAATTTGTATTTACGTTGTTTTTTTTTTTTTTTTTACTTTATTCCAGGTATTACTTTCGCTTTTTACTAAAAGAACTTATGATACTTTGTGCTCTCTGTATCTTTCTTACAGCGTATTGAACCTACTGGCAGCAAATTGCTGTATTATGGAGGAATGCATTAAATTTAAACCTACGGTGATAGTAACGAAACCTTGTCCTTCCACCGATAAGAGAACGCTTAGGAAATAAACTTTTCAAGAATACTCCATCTCTGCCAAGCCATTCCTTTTATCAACTTGTCACGTGACTCCCGCTCTCCCGGAAGTGATGCAACACCCGCGAGGACAAGCGGAAATGGATTTCCAGAAGGAATTCTGAAGCCTGGACGGACGCTTTAACAAACGATTCTGCGATTCTCTGCCATCATCTCCTGTTCTGAGGCGTTCTAATGTTCCTCACCACCCCCGTAGGAGTCCGCTCCCCCCCCCCCTCCTCTCTCTCTCTCTCTGAGGGTGCATTTCTGGCCGGGCATTTATGCGAGATGAATAACGTCACTTGGGAAATAGAGTTGAAGTATGAGTGCTTATGCAGTGTTTTAGTTCATTCTGGTAATGCCTTGCCCCAAAGAAAAGTGAGCTATTTAAGATGATTTTGTGCTCAAATGCAGCATGATCACCTGTCGGGTTAATGGAGCGGTGTAGTTCAAGACGCATTCACCGTTATTAAGAAAGAGGGGAGAAAGAGTACAATAAAGCGCCGGTAAATTTTAATAAAACGATTTTCATTTCGAAATAAAACTATGCAAATAATAAAATGTGAAATAAAGCCCCAATAAATGTTTAAATTATATTTAAAAGATCTTTTAATGTTTTTATTTAATGTTCTTCATTTTAACTGCTTTTCCTTCTTTTTTGTCATATCCAATAGCATTTATTTTGCTGTTCATATTCAAAAGCTAAATGAATTTTAAACTACCGTGAATTATACGAATTTTAAAAAATGCTTAATTCTCGGAAATAATGAAATTCTAACAGGGAAATCGAAATTAAGACTATCCTCTTTATACAAACATACTATAGCTGAGAATGTAGAAAAGCATTAAGCTCAACCATTTTGGACTTCAAAGCTTTGATACATGAAAATGTTGCTTTTAGTTAGTTCTTTAAATTGGCAGTATTCACTTTTTAAGAATATTCCTGACAAATCTTTTGAAAGAAGGAAATAAAGTTGAATATATTCCATACAGATTCATTATCTTTCATGTCTAGCATTACTACTTGATATACATCATTCGTTAGAAAAGATATACTCAGAGCAAACACCATAACGCAGTAACAGAAAAAAGCATGCTCTATTATTGATAATAAAAAGAGGAAAGCGCTGTTATTGCTAATATGCCACATGAAATGAATAAATTAAAAAAATATCTGATAATTCAATTTAAAAAAATCCCAAAAGTAATGTTAGTAGATGTAAAAGTGTGTGTCAGTGAATATGTCTTTCCCTCTATCCGTCATAATGCGTTTTGGGAAGACAGTTCGACTTGGACCAACATTTTTTATTAAAAAAAATTTAGCTGGACACTTAGTTCCTCAAAATAAGGAATAGACTGAAAAAATATTTACAAAAAGCTAACCGTTTCTTTTTTTATTTTCAATACACTTGATAATGAAGATAGTTAAAAGGTTGATTAAAAAAAAAAATTTTTTTTTTATTTTCTTTCTTTTTTTGCGAGCTAGAGGAGAAGAAAAAGTTTTTCCTATTTTTATGTAAATGTCCACTTTTTTGGTAATGATCAAAAAGCAAAGATTTTGTTTTATAATGTAATTTTTTTCTTTTCTGCAGTGGTGTATTTTTTTGCTTCCTTAGTTATTATTTATGAATTTTTCAAATAATAAAAGAAAGTTGTGTTATAATGCAGAAATATTTTTTCTATCAATTGTGACCGTTTTGACAATAAAAATTAAATTAAGTTTTAAGTCTGTGCAATAAAAAAATCATCAGTATTTGAAATCTTCTGAAGCTCATAACAGTTTATAAGGAAAAAAATCATGTTAATTTCTTATCAACTAATCTTTATTTTTTATATAAAATAATCATTATTTGTTTTAAAAAAGAGATCACGCTATTAAAAAGATAAATTTGAAAACATTTGTTGATTAAGCCAATCGAGGGAGATATAAATACCAAAAATCTGACATTTATATGTTAGAAAGTAGGCTCTTTTAGCTTGTAAAGAACTTCTTTTTATTTTCAAAAAACATATAACCTTGGTTTCTATGCATGAATTTTCATTTGCCCTTATTTGTAATTAACTAATTCAGTTACAATAGTAAATTCTAAATAAAAATCGGAAATACATTTTATTTTGAATGTATGTTTGGTATTAAAAATATGTAATAAGTAAAACATGTTAAGCAACTAGTAAAAATTAATAAAATCAATTATATAAGTAATATTAATTGCATTGATAAAAATAAATTTGGATACTTAAGTAATAAATCATACTTGATTTATATTAGAGAATTGTGTGCATATTATTATTATTATTATTATATTATTATTATTATGTTAGTACCATTAATATTATCATTGTTATTGCATTATTTTTCCCCTCTTTTTCTTCTTATTATTACTAGTATTATTATTATTCTTATCATTATCCTTCCTAATTTTTATTATTTCTATTATATTACTATTATTAAAATAGTCATTACTATCATCGTGATTAATATTATCATCTTGCGTCATCTTCATGTTATTAATAAAATCTTTTTGTTATTGTTATTATTGTTGTTCATGTTGTTGTTGTTATATTTTAATAACGGTAATTTTAATATGTGTAAATCTAGCTGTTAGTTCATTTTACTGTAATAATTGTTAAAAATCATTATTTTAAAAGTTAGTTATATGGTGCGAAACTTGTAAGACATCCCTTCGAAGTAAGCAGAAAAATTCCCCAGAAATAAGCAATTCTGTACGTTGCTGCTGAGCCTCACTCGTTCTTTTACGATCTGTCTGTACATTCTGAAAAATATTGATTATCGACTATCGATTTTAAAAACTCTTTGTATTCGAATTATTACGACTTTATCGAAACTTTACCCCCTTTCATTCTTCCTTAAAATGAGACCATTAGACCCAAACTTTTTCCCAAAATTTTGTGGACGGAGGCTTAATGGGCGTCTATAAAAGTAACAGCTATGGCTATAAATTTCAGTTAATAATTGAAGTTGCGGAGTTGAAGCAGACGAGCTCAGCTCACTTTAGTGATGTTGATGTATGTTAGCTCAGATTTCCTTCGCTTCCTAGGATGGATTAAAGAAGAAATAATGGATGGCTCATTTTTTATTCGAATGGAAAAGGAAATTTTTTGAGCTTCACGAAAGTATGGATTTAAGGCACTGTTATTTAAATAATGACAAAAACGCCAGGAACAATAATAATAATAAGAGAAAGATATTAATAATAAGAAGATGACGAAAAATAATAATATTAATGACTATGATAGTAAAGATAAGTGTAATAATAGTAATAACAAGATAAAAATAAGGATTATCATGATAAGAATAATAACAATACCAGTAATAATAATAAGATGCTGAAAAATAACGAAAATAGCAATAATAATGACAATAATAACGCAAATAAGATTAGTAATAATAATGCAATAATAATACAGTATTATTATTAATAACGATGGAAAATGATAATTATAATAATAGTAATAACAATAAAAATAAGGATGACAATGATAAGAATAATAATAATAATACTAAAAACAAAAATAGCAATAATAATAATAACAATAATAATAATAATAACAATAACGATAATAATAACAATAATAATAGCAATAACGATAATAATAATATCAAAAAAACAATAGCAATATTAATGCAATAACAATGGCGATAATAATTTTAATAATAATATTAAAATAACATTAATAACAGTAGTAATAATAACAACAATAATAATATTTTTGATGTAGTGCCTGCTTTTTCTGTACAAGGATCATTCCACAGTATTTGGCTACAAAATTTCTCGTTCCTAAGTTAAATAGAAGTAGGAAATATTTTTCATGCAAAACTAAAAGTAGCGAAATTGTTTACTATTTTAAACTCTTTTTGCTGGGAAAAAAATATCGCGAGACTCAGAGCTAGATATGGAACATCATATTGTCATGGTCATAACACTGTCAAAGACTGTAATGACCTTCGAGCCAAAAATTTTCGTTTTCTTCTTAACTTCACTATTCCTTAAGATATCGACATTCACTTCATTATTACAAACGTAACTGATGCTACAGATGGTCTCATTCATCATGTTCTACTTCATTGATTTAGCATCAGTGCCTGTAGCTACACTCATGCTCATCACATAGTTTGTTTATTAAAATGGAATAGCGATGAATTCGTTTTTGAAATACTGATTCATAAAATATCTTAGATCTAAGCATCAGGTAGTAAAGTTTATCTCCTTATATTTGAAACAAGTTATACACTGTACTGGTTTACACAGCGTTATATCATGAAAAAATTTAGAGTAAAAAAAGACATTATAAATACTCCCGAGCTGCGTAGAGCACCATTGTACAGTGTTCGAAGAAGTTGCTTGTGACTGGAAAAGTTATATAAACTGCAGTAATAAACTGTAGCAAAGAACCGTAAAACAATGTAATTAATCTCAAAATATTAGTGTTACTGATAACTTTGGGACTTATTCAATTTTACAATCAACTTGTCTGTTATATTTGCTTACTCACCGTTTAAACTTCATTTTCTATCACCTTTGAGTAAATTAGTAAGAATGAAAATGTGTGGGTTTTGCATACAAAAAGATTTCTTCAATAAAGTGAAGATACTGTAGCATATTGGCTTGGAAAGCTGAGTAGTCAAGCATTGAATGACAGAATTAAACTGAACATTCTTTATTTACATATATACTACAACTATATTTACAACAAATGTTAAACTTTAACATTGGGTTCTGTAATACAGATTTCTGGAGAGTCGGAAAGCATGTCTGACCTCTCCAAAGTTTCAGAGCGTTCTCTTCGCTTTTCATGCCGCTCCCCAACTCAACCGAAATAGATGTCCCCACCTTCTCAGAAAACAACCGGGGATGAGATCCCTATCCCTTGTCCAGAGATGTGCTGGACAAAGATCGTGGGAAAGGATGAGGAATTCTGTCCAAACGGTCAAAGGTCAACTTGGGGGCGTAGCAGCATTGTTTTATGGATTTGAAAGAATGCTGCAGTTGGCCTCAAAGTGTGGGAAATAGTTCCAAGTGTGTTTCCAAGGGTGGGAAACTATTTGCATCCGTTGGCAGAAATCGTAAAATGCCACAATGCCATTTTAAGATATGTTGCTGGTTTTGTCTTGTGCCAGCTAGGTATGCAATTTGGGGTGTGCTGCTTCTCTTTTCCAACTGTACCATCATTTGGTGTGAAGTTCAACTTCCACAGGGACTCGTTAAGCAACCATTCACCGCAAAACAACACACTGACGCAAAGGACAGTGGAGATAAAGTACATCCATACCCGAACCTAGGTTCGAACCCGGAACCTAGGTTCGAACCCGGAACCTCCCAATCTGGTCAGATTTCTCTAACCACTATTCAACGTGGCTGTCATTTTGAGATATAAAAGCTTATAAATGAATAAATCTTTGGCATTAATCTAATAAATGATATTTACGGATAGCGATATTTAAAATAAATAACTGCAAAAACAATAAAGATAATAAGTTTTCGACATCCCAACGTAAAACTTTCCAACTCAAGAACACAAGCATTGAGTGTATCGCTCTAAACGAACTTATCTCCGACCGATATGCAGAATATAAGATTCTGTCACTGCAGGTACATTTCGAACGGTAAGTGCAGATCGATTCTTTCGTCATTTTTTCCCTTTCGAATCTTCTAATGGTATTCTTACATGCAAGCACCACAGTGTCTGAACACCCTAACATCAAGGATTCTCCGAAATAGCAGTGGGGAACACGGGCCTCCTTTGTTCGCTGCATTCCCGAGGAGTTTTCATCTTTCTTTTTCCCTCTGTTGCCCAAAACGTGGACAAAAGAAAGTGTTTCTTTGTCTGGCGAGGAACACGATTTACCGATCTCTCTGCCATTAAAAGAACCATTAATAAGTTGACGGAGGGAATTCGGGAAGGAAAGGGAATCGTACCTTCGAACTGCTTAAAAGGAAT
The DNA here is from genome assembly GCA_038373865.1 of Uloborus plumipes. Lineage (NCBI taxonomy): Eukaryota > Metazoa > Arthropoda > Arachnida > Araneae > Uloboridae > Uloborus > Uloborus plumipes. The sequence goes on along the minus strand of JAXGGA010000521.1, from coordinate 139,833 downwards.
TTTTCACAAAATAGGACTTTTTTTGATGGAATATCATTTGGAATCGGACGGCTGTTACTCTCCGTCTGCTAATGATAATCAGAACAAATAAATGAAAAATCTACAATTTATATTTAATGGCAACAATTTTATTTTAGAGTTCAACTGTGTCAACTACGATACTTTTTTGAAAGGTTTTAACCTCAAAAAAGATTCCAAAAATTAGGACATACAAAATTCAGATAACAGAATAGCAAAAACTATTTGAAAATGGTACTGAATGTTCGTAGAGCAGAACATACAGAAGACATTTTGCAACTTGAAGCCATGGCTCTTTCTTCATCGCAATAACATGATGCTGTAAGAAAATCGCATCTTTAATCTCTTACAATATGTTACATATATTATGCATCTCTGCTTTGTAATTTCAGCCTTAAAGATAAAAACCTGGAGTCAAAAAATGTTATAATCTCAATATTAGTTGAAACCTCAGTTACAGCACAAAGCGTGATGAGATTTGTAAAAAGGAAACAGTCCAATGAGTCTAAAAAGCATGAAATAGATTTCAAATATTAATTGAAACCAGTTTATAATCCTTTAACAAAAGCAAAAAGCAATGAAAATAGTTTAGGGGCATAAAATGCAACCAAAAGTTTTGTTAAAATTCATAACATTTGTTTGTAAAATGCGTGCCGAAAATTGTAGTTTGACATAGTGTCTATAGTGAGAGATTTGTTTCGATAATTTACAAGTTCTCTACATAGTTAGCTTAGTTTTAGTACTTTTTAAGATAGATAACGAAATAGATTGTTTGAAAAAAAAGAAAGAAAACGAATTTCTTAAAACTAATGCAAAAGAAATAAATACTTACGTGCAGGAAGGTAAAACTGAAAGTAACAACGTTTTATTGCTCAAAACTTGCAGATTACTACATACACCTATAGACAAAAAGGTATTCCTTCAACACCAAAACACTTGTAATCTGCAAGTTTTTTGTACAACAAAACGTTTAAATTTTATCATGTTTAAGATTAGGGCACGCTTATCCTTACATTTAAATTTGAATCTATTTGCCATAAGAAGCCTTATTACTACAAAAAATGAAACTTTTATGCATAGAAGAATTTTGAATGGCCCATTCCATTTCAAAAAAGGGGAGGCATTGAGCAAATCTTTCCTTCAGAAGGCCTCGAAGTGCCTCGTTACACCTCGCCCGTTAAACGAAACAGTGTCCATCAACCTAAAGCCCAGTCATCGGATACGAACTAGAAAGAAAAAAGCAAGCATTACACGTTCATCATGCTCGCCAGCCACCGATACGCCACTGAATATACGCCACCCCCCGTTTCCGCACGCGCCACTGCCTTTACTCTTATATATTACCACTCATTTGTCAAATGCCTCACGTAGCTGAAGTTACGAGCGGTAATACTTTTTTTCCGTTCGCCCGTTGTGTGCTTTATTTTTTATTCAGTGATGGCAAAATTAACTAATAGAGGTCAAGTTTTCAGTCTGGTTGATTTTTCTTTTTTACCTTCCCACCATTTTTGTGGCTCTGACCCAGAGCGTGATCGGATTGGAAATGAGTTGTGGGTGTAAAATTACACATCGCAGCGGACGTCGTTTGCTGTTTTAGTCTGCACCGCGTTCCATAAAACAAACTTCTAGGGCTAATGCCATCCCTATATATGTACCACGTAGAAGAACCGAGTGCAGTTGGAAGAGGGAAAAACAGTTTTGAATATTAAATGAAAGAATAAAGAACACGTACAGTGATTATCGTACTTTAAACTGCCGAAGTAGTTTTTATAATTTCCTGCATTCGAACAAAAAATAAAGGTATTTTAGTGACATCTTCAAAAGATTCCTTTGCTTCATATTGATTAAAATAGGCTTATTAAAACGTCAACATTCGACAAATAAGAAGGAGCATTACTGTTTTTTTCGAAAGTGAACTAATTCACTTAATAAATGACTTTTCAGTCTCTATTTTGTACCGTAAAATGGGGTGTATAGGAACAGCGGGGTCAATCGGAACAAAACTTCCCGACCGTACAAAGAAATTCTTCATAAATAAGCTATTGGGTATTTTTCGCCATGAATTTTTTTTTAGTAAGGTAAGATCATAGGAAGTAGGAAAAAATTACTTTTGTCAATCTGGCAACGTTATTGGCTTCTAAGGAGGGCTGCACGTGGAATGCTAGAAAACATCACATTTCCATAGACTGCAAAACTTCATATGCAAGAACAAACCTTCTTATATTTAAAAACTAAGAGTGGTATGTTTCAATTATACATGTATCTGAACAACAGAATACCATATTAGAATTTACATTTTTTATAAATTGTGTCATAAAAATGAAGAATTCTGAAAAATGCAATAGAAAAAATAATTGCGGGGTGAATCGGAACACTTAGTTCTGTTGTTGCAATTCAAACTTATTTGAAGGAAACTGTTTGAAAAATCAAGATTCTAACCCCAATTCTTCTAATCAAGACAAGGACAAGGATTTATTACTGTTTATCCCTTTTCGTGAGTAACTAGATCTTAGAATGACAAACAGTTGCAGATTTCAAAAGATTTTTTCTCCAGGAGACTTCTTTTTACTCAAAATACGAGGGGGAAAGTCACATAGACTTTATGTAGTAAAAATCCAGCATACAGACAGTGATGAATAAGCGGAAAAATCTTTCAGGACAATCCCCGAAACCCAGAGATTTCAAGAAACTAAAGAAAAGGCAGAGTTCATCAAAGGAGATGTTATGAAAAAACTTAAGCCAAGTTACAATTGCTAGTTTTAAGGACAAGTACATATTTGTGGACGACATTAGTGACTTTCATTCATGTTAAATCTTTGTATTTCAATTCAAAAGCATTTCTTAAAATAACTTTTCATTTTTCATAAGTTCAAAATTATTTTAAATTTTGACAATTTATACACGTTTACTGGTATTGAAATTATGCATTTATTTGACAGTAATTATCTGTTCTTATTCTCCCACATCAATATTACTCATGTTTGTAAGACCTATTACAAGTTAAATTGAAAAAAATAAAAATTTTAACATATGTTCCGATTGACCCCTATCAGCGGGGTGATTCGGAACACCCATAATTTCCTATATATTTTAATAATAATTATTCAAAATGCTTTGTCTTCGCTTGGAATATCAAAAGTAAAGCAAGACCGAAGTTTTTACCCAAAAAATCAAATAAAAAAAATCTTTTAACTGCTTTTTTTACAATCAAAGCTGAAAAGTGTTCCGATTCACCCCATTTTACGGTACTGTATCTTTGTCATTTTGTACGCAAAGAAATTGAAAGCCTTGATGCGAAAAGAGGAGAACATATTCCTTTTTTACCGATTTTGCTACTAACTTTAAAATATATGGGAAAAAATCATTTTTCATTCTATACCAAAACCAATGATCTGTGAGACATTAAAGGAAAGATGCTGTAACAGGCTACATTTCATTAAAAGAACGATAGTTACTCAACAACTCGATACATCATTCAGAAAACTGAACTGCATTTTATTACAAGACTCACACGTCCCTGAAAGTTTTAAAATTGTGAAGTTGTACCCTTATAGCACAGATGTCTTCAATTAGTAGGTAATACAATGTTTTCATCATTAGTGTTTGTCTTTAATTCTTACTCCATACTGTCCATTCATAGCGTCTACATTCAATAAAACTCGTAATTCAGTTTCAGTTTGAACACCATATCTGTACCTCAGAACCAAACAACGTAAGTCCATTTCCGCCATTTTGCAGTAGAGGGCGACAAAGATTGTCATATACATGCAAAGGATGGGACTCTCGCTCTTTTCACGCTGCTAAATAATTGTGAAGAAATTTGTTTTATAGAATACTGTTTTAATGGGTCGATGTGGAATACGATTCTACATACAATGAAGCAAAAAAGTGAAAATCGCCAATTTTGGACTTACGTCGTTCTGGTTCTGAGGTACAGATATATCCCTAGTTTTCAGCAACATAATATTAGGAGCAGTAGATCAAAACAGGTAAACAAAGCTATAGCAGATAAAACACTCAGTGATTGACGCAAGCGCAATAGGCAGCTCAACAGACGTATCAATGATTAAACATGACATAAAGCTTCGAACAAAAGAGAGATATATCCAATATGAAAGGAAGAGTTCAGTCAGTTGATTTTCGTACGTTCTTTTCTTTTATTCAGCCAAGCGAAAATAAATAAATAAAAAGAAAGGATCTGTCTAAACTGGGAAAGAGAGAATTTAGCCCTATTATTTGTTTTATACTGAAGATTTATTCTTTTTATAGTTACTTATAAAAACAAAATCACGCAAAAGTGGAATTGTAATAACAGTGTATTTAAAGGCACAATAAAACCATAGTTCAAAATCTATTAAGAAGAGAAAAAGAAGATTGTCACCAAATTTCTAAACATAAGGTCTCTAACATAGTCTGTCATGTAAAATATGGTCGAGAAATTATTCACAAACATTTTCAAAAGTCAATCTTAGCCGCTTTAACGAAGTAGAATCTTCTTACAAAGTTTTAAAAATGATAGTATGAGGAATGAACCATTTAGTCTTCACTGATCATTTAATGCATTTCAAAGGAAGACAATATGATACATATGTGTTTAAATAGAGGAATATCCCCCTTGAAAAAAAATTTAACTCTAAAAGTGAAATGTAATATATCTTGTAGCCTAGAGTAAATAAATACTTAAGTACTATGACATTTCCAGCAAATCATAATTTCGTTTTAAAATGCAGCATTTGATACGTGAAAAAAAGAAAGAAAAAAAAACATTTTTACTAATATTAATAACTGTAATTATTTTTAAAAAACTGAGTTTCTTCGTTCTGCTTCATATGTGTAGATTTTTTTTTATCTTTTTGAGTTGTGGATGAAAAATGGTGCGGCATACCAGCAAATAAGCACGCCTTCTAAATGACCAATCACAAAATTTTTGGTAGTTTTCGTTTTGGAATTGTATAGTAAACTGTTGCCAATCAATCTAAGAAAAACAATTATTTTATTATTTTTTTTAGAAATTATGAGAGCTGCTCATTCAATGTGATGTGCTCTTTTACTAGTCACACCACCCCAAGCCCATCATTTAGGGGGGTCAAGGGGTCAATTGCCCCCCAGACTTTTGAACCCTTTGCCCCCCCCCCCCTGGAAAAACTTGAAATGACGGCCCTGCACCACCCAACTAAATGAATTTTATTCATTTTTTTAATTCAATATTATTCTAAAACAATTTTTACGTGATGAAATAACAGTTGAAAAAAGGAGGCTTCCCTTTAAAGAAGTTTTACAACAATTCACGGTATTTTTAAAAAGAAACCTGAAGCTGAAGGACAGCAAATATTAAATTGCGAAGATGCGTCGTTTGCAAATCCCATAACCAATATCTCATGACGCTATTAATCCACCAGGGATGAGAATCCTGGCGCAACAATGACCTCATCCCTATAATTAAATCCAAAGAGGTCGCAGATCCCAATTAAATCCTACAGCCCCGTGAATTTAATTCGAACGCATTACGGCTCCATGCAGCCACTTGAAATTTCATGTAAACAATGGCTGCGTCACGCATGAAAGATCTAGCCACGATGAAAGGCACACCCAATTGAACTTCAAGATTTTAATACGATATTTTATATCGATGATTGAGCGTTAGATGATGTTTCTGGGACAATAATAAGTTTCGAGAGGTACGGTGGACTGACCTGTGAATGAATATTTCAACGGTATTTTAATTCTAAACGTCGTGAAAAACTAGCATTTGGTACGTGATAATTAAAACATTTCAATTGATATACGAGTATTTGTACTTATTATGCAAAAAAAAAAAAAAATAGAATTTTTACGTTTATGTTGTACTTATTTTTAACGAGACATGGGGTCGTTTCCTTTTTGGAACGGTGTAGAAGGAAGTTACTAACTCCTAATTTAACAGTTTATTTCAAAAACCAGTTCAATATAAAAACTTTATAAGTTCAAAAAGCATTTTAACCCTTTCTTTAAAGTTTTCAATAAGGATTACAATATTTTAAGCTGAAACGAACACAAATTTTGATATACTTTTTTCAGTAATAGTGTTGTAATCACGGTTGAGTAATTTAATGTGATGATATAAATGTTTTCTTTATATTAGAAATTTTGTCATTTGATTGGTTTTAACATTTTACGTCAAAAATTAATTTAACAATGAATTTTTATATATTTGTTCCTTTTTTTTTGTTGAAAATACATCAAACAACATATGTAACCAAGTATAAAAATTTTGAAAATCTCAGGAGTCTAAGGCCCTTACGCCTTAGGACCCCCAAGAAAACTTTCTGATAGCAGGTACCATCTGCCGGTCTCTCAACAAAGTACAAGGACTGGTACTTAAAAGCTTCAGCATGATTCCAGCCATTTAGGATTCATAATACTAAATTAATATCAGCGGGACTTCTGAGTCCCGTCGGGCCATAAAGGGTTAAAGTAAGCAATTAAATTATTTTGTATAATACTGTTGAAACATTTTCTTTTTATTTGTATTATTATTATTTTCTTTATTATGAGCTATTTCTGCGCAGGTCGATATAACCTTACACCATACTTGAATAAAACATAACTTTCAGGTTTGAGTCAAAATTTGAAAGGCTTTCTTTTCCACTCAAATGAAAAATTCTCAATGAATTCTATTTTTGATACACGAATTGCAGAAATCTAAATCTTAATTTCATTGTAAAAAAGTAACATCAATACTTGTTTTTGATCATGACGGAAAAAGATTTTGTCCCTCATAATAAACGATTTCTTTTACAATTTTATCAACTTTGAATAAGCTGCTTTTTTTTTTTAAAGAACCAAATAAAAAAAAAATCTTTTACATATTACATCGTTTGCATAATAAAAAATAGTTTACTTTTTATTAAAAAAAAAGAAAGGGAAAATGTATTTTGTTTCAAAACATTGTTTCACTTAAAATGAATTGAAGCCTAAAACACAATTGTTATATAATTTAGTAGCTAGTACGTCAAAAAAGTAATGTCGATATAGGGAAAAAAGCGTTGGTTCGTTCTAGACAAATGTCTCGCTATACTAGATGTATTTTTTTATTTAATTATAAGAAGAAATAGTTTCCACCTCAAATAGCTGAAGCTGAAAATGACAGCCAAGCACATAAAACCAAAAGCTACAACACTGAGGGCAGTAAATTATTTAACGAAATTTCCAGCGGAAAGTTTTAAGTTCATTACTTGGGGAAGAAGCAAAAGGAGGAAATTTTTGAGTGTTACTAGGTAGGTATTCCCTCTTCATAAAACACTTCACCGGTCACAACTCCCGGGAGGCTCATAGATTTTGATTTCTGCTTTCGGCTCGGGCGCTTATGCGATAACATTTCCAGAAACAGATGGTTCTTTTCTGCCGAATCGTTCCCCTGACAGTTCGGTGACGTCAGAACTGGCAAAAGTGGAGGGGGTGGACGCGGTGGGGCCGGTGGCATCATATCGCGCGCAAAGCTTATTGACGCAATAAGTGCCAAACTGCTGCAGAGTCCGCAGTGATGAATGATGTTCCGGGCAGCTGGGGGTGTTGAATTTCCAATTGGAAATCCGTTCTGGGGAGTCAGGCCCACCATACAGCTAATCACTCCCACACCAACACCATTATCACCTTCTCTCTGTGAGGGATCACGGGCACGGAGTAATTGAACGGAAATAATCGAATTACTCGGGGGGCTTGTTGTGTTTACTGGTTTTTAATGACTTGCGAGTAAGGAATACCCTAAATCAGATATCTGTCGCTTTCAGTAGTCACTCACCTGTTATGGATTCGATGAACCATCAGCGCAATATTGATCCCCTTCATTATTGAGTTAATGCGGAACATATCCAACATTTTTGTTAGAAAAGCTAATTTCGTTAACCCCTAACTCGTGAGAGGATTTTTTTTTTCTTTTGGAAGTGATAAAATGAGGTGTGTGCAACCTGAAAACTATTTAACTAAGCCACGACACAACATTTAACATATTAAAGCAGAAAAATTCAAAATGATTTTTGTGGTACTTTTAGATAAATATAGCTGAAACAATTCCAATAAGAGTACATAACATAGATGTATACATCTAAAGAAGTATATGATTTTATCCCAAAACTTTTGTATGCAACTGTAGACATCTAGCAACTTCCAGTGTAAAACTATTTAAATACGTAAGTTCAAACTACTTCAAATAAAAGAAAAATAATTGTTCAGTATTCAATTTACGATAGTTATAAAGAAGAAAAGTGTCAGTAAAATTTACAATGTTGAAATATTTTTCGCCTTTGGTGCATTGGGACGAATAAGTACAAAATTATGAACTGCATTTAATGCGAACTAGTCCTGTTATGTTCAATCACTCTCGATATGGCTTGAAAAAAAATAGGTGAACTCGAAGAGCAACCCTGTCAAAACAAACAAACAAACAAAAATATCTTTTAACTAGTATTTTCCAGATTTTAACATACTCTACCTTACCAATTTAGATACAATCAGTTCATGCTTCTAAATAATGTAATAATGTTCGGACTAGGAAAGGAATTACAATGCATATAAGAATGGTATGTATTTCAAAAGAAAGGAAAACATGAGTGTGTTAATGTTTAATGTGTTAACCCTTTCGCTACCGCCGGGACATATATGTCCCGCAGGGAGTTTCAAATGACCCTATGGACTAAATTTGTATTATTGTGAATGCATTTCCCCGCTTGTATTAATTGATATTGCTGACAATTCAGTGTAATTTTCTTCCTTTTTCCGAAATCTCTCGATATTTGCATTCCCTAGCAGGATAATCTCCTCGGCAGATGATCGGCCATTCATCGAAACCCGATGAAATTCTCATCGGCTGATGATCAGATTCGATGAGTTCTCATCGGGAATTGCTCCAATATGTCTCATCGGCCAAACAGAATCCGAGCAGCAAAATCCGATGAGTTTTGCTCGAAATACGATGAAATTTGGAGCAATTTACGAGCAGTGCAGTCCCGTGCCGATGAATTGAGGATCAATTTTGTCGAACGTTGCAAATAACTTGACACTGTTAGCAACCGAATCTATTTGAAAAAACCAAGTCGTTTTTGTGCAGTTTCAAGCATATGTTTTTATAGCATATGGTATAATTACGTTAGTACGCGTGTTTTGTTTCAAGGGGTTTATTATTTCATGGACTGAAAATTTGCTTTAAGTTCATACCTACATTGTTACGTTTTTCTCCTCTTTAGTACACCATTTACCTTTTAGGAATGAATACATTTAGCTGATTTAAATTTTCAGTATTTTTCAAACAGAGGAAAAGGAAAATAAGTACAAAAAATTATAACAATACTCATTTAAAATACAGCAAAAATAAGTTAAAACTGAATTTTACATACACTGGCGGAAAAAAAAATCCCAACACCAAGAAAAAGTTACTGTAGAGTAATGAAATTCGGGTAATGCAATTGTCTAATTGACATGTTTAATTGATTAAATGTACAAGATCACTGGCTAATTTAAGCTCAAGAAAATGCTGTGCAAATGTGAAATTATGCTAATTTAATAGAGGGTGTAACCTCCAGAATTTTGAAGGCAAGCCTGAAAGCGTGCATGCATTGTGTCATACAGGTGCCGAATGTCACTTTGTAATATAGAGTGCCATGCTTGTTGCACTTCTTGTGTCAATATTAGGACCGTCATTGCTGACTGTGGATGATGCTCGAGGTGCCGTCCAATGATATCCAATACGTTATCAATTGGTGACAGACCTGGTGATTTTGCAGGTCATGGTAACATGTCAGCACTCTGTAGAGCACATTGCGTTACAGCAGCGATGCGAGGGCGAGCGTTATCCTGTTGGAAAACTCCCCCTTGAATGCTACTCATGAAGGGCTGTACTACTGGTTAAATTACCAGACTGATGATAAATTTTCAGTCAGTGAGTTTGGGATAACCACAAGAGTGACCCTATTGTTGTTGGAAATTGCTCCAGAGACCATGACTCCTGATGTGGGTCCCGTGTGTCTAGGCCGTAGACCGCTTGGATGCAGGCGGTCCCCTGTCCTCCTTCTGACCAATATACAGCCACCACTGGCACTAAGGCAGAATCTGTTTTCATCAAAAATTACAACAGATCTCCACTCCAACCTCCAGTAAGCTCTGTCTTGGCACCACTTCCGTCAAAAAAGGCAATGATTTGCAGTCAATAGAATGCCGGCTACAGGCTGCCTGTTTCGGAACTGTCCTTGAAGTAAACAGTTTCTTACCGTTCCTTGGGTCACGACGGTACCAACTACAGCTCGAATGTCAGCCGCAGATGCAGTACGATGCGCCACAGTCGTACGCAAGATTCGGCGATCTTTCTTCTCAGTCGTGCCACGTGGCAGCTCGGAACTCGATCTTCTTGAGGTAGTACCATCCCTTGACCATAGCTTCCAATAATCTTGCATAGTGGAAACATTCCACCCCAAGTCTTTCTGCAATATCGCGAAATGAAAATCCACCTTCTCGTAGCCAAATTGTACGACTTCGTTCAAACTCGGTGAGCTGTTGATAATGGCTTCTTCGTCTTCTTAAAGGCATTCCTGGCTAACATGAACGCAATTCGTCAAATTTCACGGAAAAACAATACTCATGAGCTTCACAACACGCTTTTAAAACAAGCCTTATTTACCTGTTCTGAGTGACGCCAGCTGCGCCACAATTATGCGCGGAGCGCGAAATTTCAATCGATGTCATCTTTCAGTTGTATAAACACGCCTACCAAATTTCGTTTATCTAGCTCAAGTCTTTCTTGGTGTTGGGACTTTTTTTTCCGCCAGTGTATATTAAGCCCTTAAGAAACTTTAAAACTTATTTTTACATTCCGTCAAGTAGCGTAAACAGAAAAGGTAAGGCACACATTTTAGGAAGAAAGAATGAAATTAGTATCATACTCAACTCATATAGTTACTAAATGTTTCAGCTAAATTCGTAAATGTTTTGTTTGCGACAAGAAATTGTTTCAAGCATCTTAATATTAAAAATTTCGTGAATTTCCATTTGCATCTAATTTCTTGCTCCTTAATTACCTTTTCTTTAATTCCAAGCTTATTTAATTAATACACTACATGATGTGAGTGAAAAATTAATTACAGCGCGCTATTGTTTTTCATTCTCAGTGCATTAATTTATACAATGTATTAATTGTTTTAAAATGCCCAGAAGTAGCATTTTTAAGAGTATAAAATATTCATCAACAAATAGTTAATGAAGAAAAATCGTCACGTCAAAAATAAAATTTAAAATATTTTAAAATTACTTTTTATGCATTTCCACCATTTGGGTAGGAATAATTTCGCAAAAATTCTGCCAGCATCCCATAGTGCTAACTGTTGCGTGAAATGTTCAACAAATTCCATGCAGCGTAAGTTTTCCGAAATATTTTTCCGCATAAAAACAAACAGAAATTAAAAACACTACTTCTGTCTAACAATTTAATTACCTCGCCTGCCGCCGCAAGTAAGGTGCCCAGAAAATAGTTAAAAACAAATTTAAAAAGATATGTAATTTAATGCTTGGTTTGCTTCGAAGCCATCGACTAAAGCGAGGTCTCCGCATACTGGTGTCGTTTGCAGTTTTTCTGTTATGTTTGCTGCTGCTATGGCAACAGTCAAGCGGATAAGTGGTTACGAATAAAAAAAACCATATCCGAAAGATGTTTTTGTGAAAAATTATTGACACAGCTGGATCGTTGAATATTTTACTGATCGTTGTCCATTCAGTCACTTTTCTTTTTCAGCATTTTCCAAAGAAAGAAACAGTGGGTTGTTAACCCTTTCATTCAGAACATGTCCCCCCCCCCCCTCCACGTGTCCAAACTTGAAGTTTCAAATTCATTCGGTGACATCTTTTTTTACCGTACACGGGACAAGATAAGCAAAAATGCTGAGCCCGATTTCAAAAAAAAAAAAAAAAAGAAAGAAAACATATTTAAGTATTTTTTAAAACATGGATTACATAAAAATAAGTGATACATGAATTAAAAGAAAAACCAATCGCAGTGTTTTTTTTTTTTTTTTTTTTCAATAAATTTTAACTGCACAAACGTGCTATGCATATTGCAACTTTCAATACTCAGTTTTGGAGTCTTTTTTTTTTTTACTCGAAAACATCTAATCTGTAATCCAGTTTGTTCCACATATTTTAGATTCTCAGACTCAACAGTTCGTATGCTACACAAATGCGCTCTCGAAGTTTTTGAAGTGTCTTCGGTATCAGGGGTTCGTAAACAGATCCCTTGAAGTAACCCCATGAATAGAAATCGCACGGCGTGTAGAACGAACTGGATTACAGATTAGACGTTTGTAGTGTAACAAAAGGCTCAAAGGTCAAATGTTTTTAATTGCCAAAATTTGGTAAATCTGTTTTGGCGTTTATGTACCTCTTGTTGTAATATTATACATGCAGTAGTTTCCAATATGTACTTTTTTTAAATGGGGTTCAGCATGTATGCTCATCCTGTATAATATAAACTTAACTACATTTGAGCAAAAAGAAAGTTAAAAGAAAAATCGAAGTCAATTCTTGTTCTTAAAAAAGAAAAAAAAACCCTTAAGTATATTTTCTGTATAAATAACACCATCTATTCATCAGAGTTACTTTTCAATGGAAGATTTTCTGATTTGATTTCATCTGTGGGTATTTGAATTGAATTTGTAACCAAATTATTCCCATGACTGTCTAATTATCGACCGAGTAGTACCGTTTTTAAGTAACCTGTCCCGTTGGTAGAGCACATATAGCTGCAGGACTCTGAAAGCTCCCGTTTTTTAAAGTGCTAAAGTGGAATACTAGCAGTGTTTCAACCAAATGTATTGGGAAAACTTGTAGTATAAACATTTTATTTCTACTTTTTTTTCTTTATTTCTTTCTTTCTCTTTTTTTAACCTTGCGAAGTTTCGATTAATCTATGATTATATTTACGTTTGCCGGTAGAAAGAGTATTTTCGTTTATAAATAATTAGCAAGCGAGCGAGAAAGCATTGTTGAGAATTTTTCAAACATTAGTTGCAAAAGTAAAATGTATTATCTTAATCCCTATAATTAGTCTTTTTTAAAAGTAGCCCCAAATGTACTTAAGCAACATTTGTGAATTTAAAGTATAATGAGATATAAACTAACATTTTAAATGCTAGTTTCTATTCTCTTCTGTAACTAACAAAAACTGCTAGCAACATGTCTCGTTTTTTAATGCCACATGCTGTTTCGAAACTCCTGTCCCGTTTTGAAGAAAAAATAAATGATATGCACGACTCAAGACCATTTCCTCTTCCTGAATTTGTTAATCAAATCAACATTAAAAATTTAAGTACTGGAAAAGGTCCAGGCCCGTCATTTACGGGGGGGAGGGCAGAGGGAATTGCCTCCCCCCTGGCTTTGAGAAGTCAATGTATTTACATATAAAGTGGCGTGGTTTTTGCTGTTTTTCAAAGAAATTGCATTGTGTTTGCACCCTTTGCCCCCCCCCCCCCTGGAAGAACTTGAAATGACGTCTCTGAAAAGGCCTACAACAAGCTCGAACGTATTGATGAACCAAATCAACAAGTAAAACCGCGGAATAATCAATTCTCATTTTAAAAAAAGAAGGCAGCGATCGGAAAACGAACTGCTGAATCAAGTTTTGAAGCAGATGCGCTCGGAAATTTATCGGCAGATGTAATCGCAGACCTTTCCATGGCCAATTAATCCAAATTCGGTTTCCTCTCCTGAATGAGACAGTGGGATCGATTGGGACTTCCTGCAGGTGTTTTCTGGAGAAAATACGGCCCGAAGTACCAATCACAGCACGAGATCGTTAGCTCCCATGTAAGAGGAAACTAAAAATGTCTGTTGATGTTTCGATCTGTTGGGAGTGAAGTTCATGTTGGGGTTTTGATGGGTTTTGAAGTTGAGGAGCATGTATTAGATATTCCATTTTTGTCTAAACCTTAATATTAGATACACCTCAAACGATCTGAAGGTAGACTATTATCTGAGTATGAAAGCTTGTACTTATTTTTAAATATTGAAGCTTCGTTGTTTTAATTTTAATACCAATAGCTCTATTAGGCAACTTCACGGTAACAGATTTATCAGTTACGTTAAGTGCTTGTTTTATTTCAAATTTTATAAAGAATACCGTCTTTACTACTATATAATTACTACTATATACCGTCTTTACTACTATATACTAGGACCAGCCCAGTTGGGCCCAGAGCCTGTTGCTGGTCGTCACATTTGTATTTGTATTTGTATTTGTATATAATGCATTTAAAATTTCAAGATTTCCAGACAAAATAGTTAAATAACATTTTTTTCTCCGTAACAGACGTAGTTCGTATGATACGTGCGTTACGGTGCCAAAAAAAAAAAAAAAAAAAAAAAACCTTCATATAAAAATGTTTCCGAAAACCTTCAAAATTTAACTGTATTTTATATAAGTAGTCATGTTCATCATAAAAGACAAGCAACGAAACAAGATTGCAACATGTTTGGAGTCTTTGCAAGCTGCTTTGTGCAGCAATTAGTGTTTTCCTTTTTTTCAAAATGGAGCTGCCCTATATCAAGTATATTATGTTGGCAGTATTTTTCAAAAGTATTTACTAATGTGTCTGCTTTTGCTTAAAATAGCATAGTTAAAACTCTTTTTTTTTTCTACTTTACACTTAATTTATGTATGAGGTTATTATCCTCAGCTCTATTACGTCAATTCTAATCTGATGAGTCCACAACAAGGGCGAAACTGCAGTTTTTGGATCTGTAACTGAGCTGTTTGATATCTAGCACATACCAAACAGCTCCAAGGCAGTTACCAAAGTTTGGCATATCGCTCACTGGGTGCAATTGTGGCACATGTCAAAAAATGGTTATTTTTAGTAAATTGTACCATTATTACTAGCATTTTGTATTTTATCAACTAACAATACTGGCACATTGTTATGTTATTGTGCTACCGCTAGATGAAGTTAGTGTCACTATTGCATTTTCCGCGTTTTTTAACCGCGACGCGACAACATCGGCACATTTATTTAGTGTGTCAGTGATCTTCGCATAGTTAAGATTGTGTGCACAATCAACAGGGGCACATTTTGAATAGTACGGTAAGTTTGATTGATATTATAGAATTTTGGTTAATAACAATGGCACATTTTAAGTTATGCCAGTATTGTAAGTTAAAAATAAATAATTTTTAGTTTAAGCTTGATAATTATAAAGTTCCTATCTTTAAAATTGTTCCTTTTTTAAATAAGATTTTAATTTAATAAAATGTTTGTTTTTAATAAAATCATAGATGCAAACTGCAGTTTTATTTCGAACATAATTTTTATTATTCCACCCTATTCTTAAATAATATATGTTTAAAAAAAAAAGCAATAACGGCACAATTATTGTTTTTTATGTTTTTTTAATAAAAAAAAAAGGTTTTGTTGAAAAAATTAAACTAGTACAATTTGATACCTATCTTTAAAAGTGTAAACCAATACATTTTTTTAAATTAAACGAGAGAGTTGATATGGAATATTGAAATCAACCAACTTCTCTTTATAAATCAGTAATTTTCCCAAAACTAAGAATTTGTTGATGTGCCACTATTGCACCCAGTGAGCGATATATTAAACTATCAGCTTCTAAACAGGGTATAAAAAATGTCACATTCAATGATTTCTTCACATTTTTGTTTGAAAAAACCACAACATAGTGTGCATAATTAACGTGTTTAGCAAAATGTCTGACGGTGCTTGAGAGTTATAAACTATTTTTGCTTAAATATGTTGTTAATTTAATGTAATTTTCTTTTATCTTTTAAAAAATCATTCACTTTCTTTATACGACTCTCGCCTAAAACTCTTGGTAACAGTATACAAAATCTTGTAATCAAGTCCTAATTCTGCATAACATCATCAACGAACGCTTTTACAAAACCAACGACGGTTCAATCGGTGAGAGTTATTCACTTTCTCTAAGCCACATCCATTAAAAAAGCGCCAGTCTACGCTCTCCGCAAAAGAGAAACGTAATAATTACACGAACACGATAAAATCATTCGGTTTCCTTAATTCCTTTTTTTCCTCCATTGAAATGCATTCAAAAAAGTGGCCTGAAAAATTCATGAGCCTCGGGTTTAGTGGAAAAATGCGAAAAATCACAGGTGGAGAGCGCAAAATCAAATTTCCCGACAAATATAAAACTATCGTGGGAGCATTATCTGAATCATTTTTATTCATTGAATTTCCCTTGCCTCTGTTACTATTCATCTTCTACTTCGAACTTCCGTGAAAAGAATGGAATGCGATGCATTTAAATATTTTCCGAATAAAATTGACAATCAAAACTAAACCGTGTTCAAGTGTTTTTTTGCCGATTTCCCTTCGGACTTGATTTATAAATAATTTATAGCTCAATGTACCTGACGAGAGACATGGAATACAAGTTACCGTGTTGTAATGCCTCGCAAAAAACTGCACGTTTGTTTCAAAATATGCCTCGCAGAATTTTTAGACTCATGCGTGTGCATAAAATTTGATCGAAAGATTTTTTTGTTCCCCCCCTTTTTTTTTCTTTCAAAAACGCTTAAAATGGCGAATATTTCTTCTTTTTCGAGATTTTTTTTTTCCTTCCCATAGTTTCGTGCATGCTGTGTTTAATTGAATTCAGGATTCATAAAACAATTTATTTCACTTCATATCCTTCATATAGTCAGTTGTAATAGTTAACAGTCCTAGCACTGTATTTTATCATGAAAAAAAGCAAAGGATCTATTTCATAAAAGCTCAGGAAAGTGATTTT
Organism: Uloborus plumipes; assembly: GCA_038373865.1. NCBI lineage: Eukaryota > Metazoa > Arthropoda > Arachnida > Araneae > Uloboridae > Uloborus > Uloborus plumipes. The sequence goes on along the minus strand of JAXGGA010000521.1, from coordinate 123,033 downwards.
TGGGAGTTAAAAAAAGAAGGAAATTATTATTATTATTATTTTTTTTTTTGGAATGAAGTTTTATTTAATTTCTAGTTTGATATTAAGAAGCAAATAAATCCCCCTTTCCTCAAATAAGAATTCAGTTTTTAGATTGCAGTTTCATCTGAGCTACAGTTTGATATCACGTAGCAGACGAATTTCGTCTTCCCATTGTTTAAAGTTTTAAAGTTAAATCATACTCGCTTGAAATTATATTTTCGTGTGGGCTGTTTTAAACTTCATTCAGGATTCACATAATGCATTTTTTTTCTGTTTAATGTCCTTCATGTAGTTAGCCGTAATAGTTTAACCATAAAATATTGTCTTTCATTGCAAAAGAAAAAGAAACTATTCTGTAAACGTTCGGGAACGTATTCTGTGGAAAAAATAAGAAAATTAAGTGTTTTGAATGCGCTTTAAGCTTCAGTTTGATATTATAAATTAAACGAATCCTTCTTTTGCTATTACTTAAGAGCAAGATTCTGAGAAACTGTCACGCCTAGCGCCTAGCATTATGAGGTGATTCATGACCTCTCAGATTTTCTCCCAAAAATTACCAAATGTTTATTATCTTATTGAAAGACCAAATCCAGAATGTTTTGCTCTAAAGCTGAGTTGTTTAGTTTTTATGGACCCCTAAAGTTGAAGGTGCGGCATCAAAAATTAAGCGGATTTTCAAGACATGGAAATTGCTGTGAGCCAAAACTCTTACCAGGAACTGTTAAACTGCAATTTTCTTTTTGTATATGGAATATAGAAGGTTGAAACTTTACAAAACGAATGTTAAATTTGTGGTAAGTTGTTGCCGTAAGGTCAGTGAAGGCCCTCAAAACAGGGCATTTTTGACGTTTTTTAGCGTTTTTGAGGTCCAAAAACAGCTTGTACATTTCAGTTGCCACGGCAAAAATAGTGTCGTTTGAAAGACCAGTGTAAGCACTTTAAAATAGTGTATAAATAACCGAGGAAAGTTCAACGTGCTTTTAGTTGCGTGAGGCCGAAATATGAAAAATGTCATATTTTACCGATATTCAAACGGTCATAACTTCCTCTGCCAACAACATATTGAAATATTTTTTTTTTCCAATGTCATGCTCTATTCTTTGTCTTAACAGAACAGTTGAGTCCTTTGAGGCGAAATGTGAAAAAAATTTTTACAAAAAATACACAGAAAAAAATAAATTTTTTGTAAAAAATTTTTATCTATATTCTAGAATATCTAGATTTAAATCTATATTCATAGAATGTAGCTTATTTGACCTCTTCTTAGTGATTACGACGCAAGCAAATTTCTCCTTTCCCATTTTTAACGCTCTAATTAATACATACTTGCCTGAAATTGTTTTTAAAATAAATATATTAAAACAAATGTTTAAAAAAATTCGTGCGATCAAATTTAACAAACTTTTTTCATTGACTATTTTTCGATTAATTTGTTGTCTTGTAAAAACAATGATTGTTTTGCAAATTTTTATTTCAATAACTATGTAATTATGGATCATAACTACTTTCTTCAGTAACAAGAAGAAGTAATCAATTTAACCTAACGAATCCCGTATTAAGGAAAAATTGCCTGAAGTAGAATTTGATAGTTATACAAATCGTCGCTTTGGAAGAATAACGCTGCAACTCAAAAAAGTCAATTTTTCAGGAGAGCAATTTTTAACTTTTCAGAAACTTCTATCGCCCTTGTACTTAAAACTGTTGCGACTATTTTAATGAAACTAGCATTAAAAAACCGCATTTTAATCTCTTTTCTAATGTAGCATGACTGACTTCAATGGCATTTTAGCTAATGACGTAATGTTAAAAAGAGTGAAGGTAGTTTGAGTTACATCAGTGTTCGCCAAAAATTGCTCCCTAGCGGATATTTTTGACACTTTTGAGTTGTAACCTTGTTCATCATAAAGAGCGATTTTTTCTGAGCAAAATGATATAAAATGTCATTTTTCGATTTTTTTGAGTTGCAGCGTTATTCTTCCAAAGCGAAGAAATGCCTCCTAGTAAAAATGTTTTCTAATTCACATAGAATCAGCAGAAGAGTTTCCCGATATTTTAAGAACCATCACAAGAACTTCTTAATTACAAAGTTGACATGAATTTCTCAATAAAACGTACCATGTTCAAATTGAATATCGAGTCATGGGAAATAAAGTTTCTGTTATGTTTTTAAACTGAAGCTGATATCTTTCCATAAATTGATACAACGGCAACACATACTAAATTGCAGAGGGCTAACATAATGATTTATGCAAGTGCCTTAGTGCTGAACAGTACATTGCATACATGCCAACATTTTTCTTTGCAAGAAACACCACCCCATTGAAGAGTTTTTATTTATTTTTTGTTTCTGAACAAAGGATAAACTAGTTAGGTATGCGAGCTCTAACGTAAGAAAAAAAAAAAAACAGCTGCGAATGTAAGCAACTTCTTGTAGGTAAGATCATGCTTCCTAGTCAAGGAACGCTGTGGTATCTTGCTTAATATGGTATAAAGACTTAAACACGCTATACGATATTTAAAAGCAAACCATTAAAAAAAAAAAAATACATGCAATACACCGCCAGCTCGATTATGTCATCTTCAGATTGCAGTTTGATCTTCAATAGGACTCATCAGTCTGGCTTAGACAATAACCGAGCTAGAAGCAGAAAACATCTTTCAGAAGCAAAGAGTGCCAAACAAACTAGTTACTGAAGTAAAAGTAGCCCACCAACGATTGGAAGCAGCAATGGTACAGTTCAATTCATATATTTAAAGCAAAGCATGGGTATTAAGCAGTAAATTACCACCCCTAAAGTCAGTTACCCCCAACAAGGCAGAAGTTAACATAAAAGTGTACTTTGATGCATAAAACCGATATCCGTGGATAAGAACTCAAAAACAAAAAAAAAGAGATGTTTTCTCACGTACGTAGGTCAAAAAAATCTAAGTATATTACTCCCTCATAAGACTCTCAGTTTTGAGAATTATTGCATTTGTACCAACTTAAACCTTTATCAACAGATGCATTTCGTACCTGGTAGAAAGCTTCGGTTCTATCTTTATTTTCCCATTGGCTCTTTTTTGGCTTAAAAATTTTTTATTGGTGTTCAGATAATCCGCTATGTTTGCTTTTTAAGCTGTTCGCTTCTGTTTCCGTTGCTTTTGTCGGATGTCTGTGCATCCATAAGCTTTTTTTTTTTTTTTTTGCATTGAAGAAGGCGTTCCTTGTAACGCCGAAACACGTGTCTGCAGTATCCCTGCTTATGTGTGCCTCCTTAACATTGTATTTTTCTCTACAGAGTCTACTATGTTTTAACTCTATCCAACGCTGTGAGCAAAAAAAAGACATTGTCAGTAACACTAAACCCTGTTAATTCTCTTAGAAATTTGTAAATAGGGTTTCTTTGCTATGTTGTCTTATTCTTAATTTGTTAAATTTGGTGTTAGCTCTATTAATCTTCTCTTAAAGTTATCGTAGTTTTGTAACTTAAACTATAAATTGTTTTCCCCGCTTTGCATCATTTTTGGCGGGAAATCTCTTGGTGTAGCAAGCTTGGCGATATTTCCTGTTTTCTGAACCCCTTGTAGTATTTGCATTTTGTATATGATTCCCCAAAGAAAATTCATGAATGGAAGTCACTGGAAAGTAGTGGAAACGTCCTTGACAAAAATTAAATAGCCATGCGGATTTTTAACTAGTTTGGTATCAGCTGTTGTGCTGTTAGAGTTTGTTTTAGCTCTGTGATTCTGATGCAATATTTTTGCGTACTTGATTAGGTGGTGTACTGTTAAGTCAACTGAGATTATTGATATTTGCTTAATAGCTGGATGTTTAACAATTGTTGCTTTTTCTATTGTAAATATGTGTAAATAAATGAATTATGTTTTTATCAAGTCGTCAATTAAGAAAGTTTAAAGGTGCGATAGACTCATTACTTTTTATTATTCACGACTGTCAAATAACACATCAGTGTCTGTAAAGAATGTCACTCGCGATTTCGTCATTGAAAGTTCGAAAATAATTCCACCAAGTACAAAAAATTTTAAATCACTTTTCCGCTCAAAACTCAAAACATAATTTTGCTATTACGTCTCTCTAAAAAGCAGCGCAACGTCACGCTATTAAACAATAAATCCAAAATAAACAAACAAAATACTTAAGAAACAACTTGAAATTCTAATAGAGAAATTCCTTTCAGCTTTTTCTATCTATTTATGCTCAGAATCAAATTCTTGTTGAAGTAATTACGAAAGAATTTATTCAAACAGAAAGTATTATGCCTCTAAAACATAGTTTTTATTAGTGAATGAAAGCAGGATACAATCCATCTACGCAGCAACAATTCATACATACGTCTGGAGAAAAACATAGCTCAGAAAAACACTATATCAATTTGATGGGGGATTTTTTTTCCGTCTTTCTTTCTTTTTTTTTCCATTACATCTGCCTTCCAGGTATTCGCGAGGAAGGATACTACAAAAATAGATAGGGGGATATGTATTAACCGTTCTCCATTTTTATTGAATCTCCACTTTTAGCATTGTATGTTGAGGAATTTCGAAGTGAAGTGAAAAAAACTAGAAATACTTTTCTACCGTATTTTATTTATTTATTTTTATTTGCTTATTTACGTTTTCATGTGCTTTATCGGCATGCAAAAAGTACGAAGAAAAATTCGATAAATAAAATGTAAAACTATTTTTTTTTTCCTGCTGCTTCCACCAGTGGGTCTATATTTGAAAGAACCTTCTGAAATGTGACTGTATATATATAAATGTATATAAATATGAATAAAGTAGTCAATTCAAAATTGAAAGTTGGGTTTCAATTTCCTTAAAAAGAAAAATTAATATGCCACCGAAGGTCCGAGAGATTTGAAGCTGTAGGACTGAACAATACCAGCTATTTTTTTTAAAGAAATGTATCCGCGTACTAGGATTTAAATGGAAGTATTCAAAAATTCAATCGAAATACTTGCTCGGTGGTTCTATTTTCTATTAAATGTTTGAAGAGCACACGTTTTAGATTCAGTTAAATATTCTGACTGCTTGATTTTAAAATGAAAATATCAAAGCGTCTGAATGGTGGCGCTTTTATATTTAATTTCAAATGAAGAAACTTCATTTTGTAACCGTAACTTTTCGAAGAAGTTTAAGATTTTAATACTTAAAGTTAAGCATCCGTAATTGAATATTTGAAAGGATTTTTACCATAAAAATGGGGAGATAGATCGAAAATTGACATTCTAGAATTTGTGTTCGATTATAGTATTTGAGAGATGTAGATGAAAAAAAAAATGTACTCAGACGTACTTTATCTGACTTACACAGATCATTTTCAGGGGTGCTCAAAGGGGGATGGGGTCATAATGTAGATTGATTATTAAAATGTTTAGAAAATTTTGCAGATTTTAGGAATTTTACAGGGTTTTTGTTCGCATTGGGGGGGTGGGGGGTGGATGTGTCTCGTTCATAGAGCACGTTCTGAGGCTCTAAGAGGTAATAGACTTTTGGGACGTATGAACACCCATGCCGTTTACCTTTGCCCTCATTGATTGGGTTTCAGAATTATCCTCAGTTGCTCTGAAACTCACAAAAAATCTGCAAGCTATCTGGGCATGTTTCAGCTTCAGATTTTCAAAAAGCGTATAAAATTAATTTGTAGCAGAACAGAGTTTATTTTTTTCTCTCTATCTTACTCACTTTTTTATGTTAAAATATCTAATATTTCATTATTTAAGAACATTACCTAATAATTAACAAACACTAATACGGAGCTAACGGCTGTGAACACTTATCCCAGGCAACAAATTGTTTGTGTGTAACTAGATATAAAGAAAAATTGACCTAAGAGTTTGTTGCATATCTTCTTCCACTACAAAAAGGAATGTTGAAGTTCGTGAGCCACATATTAGGTGCATTAAACATTGGAGACTACGTGGGAAAACTATCTTCTATATAACTTTTATATTTGTGAAAATGAACTTTTTAAGCATTCATCAGTTTTGTGTATGTACAATCAAGTATATTGCTCAATAATTTCACATTTAACTTATTTGAAGTTAAAAGGAAAAATAAATCTTGCCAAAAATTGAACTTGAAATTCTGCTACTTAAACTCAACTACTTTCATCATGACCAGTTTTATTGTAGATGGAATTCGAGCGAAAGGATTTACAAGGAACTTCAAAAATAACGATCTATTTCCACGAAATCACTAAATAATTGGTTTCTTTCACAGGTGTTTGAAGAATTGCGCTCCTCAGAAGAAAAAAATAGTCATCGTTTCCTGGAAACTGGAATTAAGAGATACGTCTCGTACCAGTGAAAATACGCAAAGTAAACAGCAACAAGGGTCAATATCAGGCTACTTGTGACGAAATTCCGACAAACGGATAACGCGTCCGACCATAAACGTCTTGTAAAAAAATATTGGACTACCGGCTCGTTTGAATTTGCTCGCAAGTACCCAGATCACCAACAAGTATTTTCGATGTCTGCCCTAGTTTCACTGGTAGTATTGAAACACCTCCTCACATGTTTTGCTACCAAATTTTCAGAAAAGGAACATTGTCTTTTTTCCTAGGGAGATTACTTCTTTGAACACTTGCGAAAGATGTCAATATATTAAAACTTTCACGGACATTGCTCGTTATTATTAGAGCACATGTACATGTGTACCTGAGACTAAAGATCTCAATGGCAAAAAAGCAAAACCTTCCCGGAAGTGTGCTTAAAATGTTTTGTTGTTGTTTGCTGAATAGCCATTTATAGGTTTATTAAATTAAAATGTGTCCAATGTAATCTTTGAACTTCTTACTTTTAATATTTTATGGTAGCAATTTCTTAAATTTTAAATTTTCCCTTTTTGTACTTACTTTTTTTAAAGAAAGGCAAGCAGAATGACAAAAGGTCTTATGTGCTTGTTAAAAAAAATACATTTCTCACAATAAGGTTATATAAAATGAGTATTCATTTTTCAGATAATTCTTTGGTGTCGATTTTATTTATGAGTATTAGCAGAGGCAGCGGAATCAATCATCAAATCTTCTTGAAAAGGTTGAAACCTGGATGTCAAAGCTTTATACGCATTTAACTGTATCACTTTGAATACTGTGTATTATTTATTTCACAACTTCAAAAGCATAGAGTATCGATTTAGTAGGTAGAAATTACAGCTTTATAATCAAGTCAATGCCACTGCATAAAAGGAGCTGCTCGTAAGAAGTTATAGAAAATAACTTTACTATTGGATAGATACACGTATACCTTTCAAAACTATCGCTCAAGAACTACGGAACCTTCCCCAACATCCTATCAATATCAAAGGAAACGAGACTCCACAGAAAGTCCTATATTTTGTCCCAAATCCCGACCTTAAACGGAGCACCCCACTTTTCTAAAGGCATGTAAAGTGGTTGTTTCACATCGGAACATTGACCGCAAGTACTTGAGGCTCTCTCCATTTGAGGCAGTTAAAGTAAACTTGAGGTACAAGTTAAAGCATTCGATATCGACGTACACGCGGCGAAGTCGTTTCTGACTGTGGCTCATTAAAAGGATTACAGCTTGCAAAGAGTAATTCAATTACCCAGAATGTTAAGGGCCCATTAGAATTCCTCCAAAATCTCAGTCGTTACTTGCGTGCCGCTCCGGCTTTGCACTTTGCAGTGCTACAGAAGAGGCTAATATTGGGAGGGTCCTGTTTTGTCCGGCTTCAATTGGAATTCGGTTACATAAAGACATTTTATAAATGTGGCGGGATGTTTGATATAATTTTTATTTGTTTTATTCTGAAGTTTTAACCAGTTCACGAGATATTGCAAATATTTCTGAAACAAAGATGAGTTGATTACATGGTTCATCATTTTGGCAGAAGCAGCCAAAATAATTCATCGATGGTTCTTTTTTCTACTTAATATCATAGGTATTTTTTCAAAATGGGAAACTACTTCTTGGTATTTTTAGAGGAGATAAAATATATAAAAACAATGAAGACATTAATAATGATTAAGTCCATGAAAGTTACTAACTTTCAAAAAGTAAACAGGAAAAAAAGTAGTAAAATGTAACGTAATCTTTTGATTTTAACTTAGAATATTTTACATATTGTGATTTTAAAAAAAATAATAAAACAATCAAAATTTATGTTAAGAAAATTAAAACTGCATATTTTTCCTCATGTATCCCTTTTTGACTAAATTTTTGGACGTATTTCCACTTTGTAATTTCAAAAATCTAGATACCTGAGAAATACGGGTTATAAGCAAAAGAAATCCTTAAATATAAACCTCGCTGTTTATCAGGATAAAAAGCAAGGTTTTGTTACAGCATTAGTTGCCTTATTTACAAAGCGTTAAAGCAATATAAAGAATTTTTCAGATCATTTCTTAACAAAGAATTAGTCCAATGTCTTCTGTTTAAAATGCGTGTGACATTTGAATGCAGCACAGTCACGTGAAAGCTTAATTGTTAATAGTTCAGCTGGCGTGGAGACGAACTGAAGTTAAAAAAGTGTTTTTGTTGAACTACCATAATTTATGGTGTAATTTATGTAGCTTTAATCAAACTGTAAAGCTAATGAAAAGTAAATGTTTGACGTACATATGGCTACATTTTTGTTATAATGATTCCTACTTTTTTTCGTGTAATTTTTTTAACATTCTATTTTAAGTCTGCAAATTTGATCCAGATTATCCAAAGATTGTGATCATTGACTGCCTGAAAGAGACGCTCTTCAGGGCCCTATCCCGGTTAAACCACGAAGCTGTGGTAGGTACGGGGGACCCTGGAGTGTGAAATGGAAATGCCTGAAAGAGAAGGTTATACTTTAGGAAAACAACTCCTAAAGCAGTTGAATGTTGGTGAAAGAGACGTTGAAGCATATGCAGTAAATTAATGTGTAATTTTGGAAGAAAAAATAACAATAAAATACGATAATGTCCAAGAATGCTGATGTTTTAATTGTGTAAATATATATTTCGCTGATGACAAACTGAGCTAAAGTAATAAATGTTCTTTAGCTCATTCAATCCAATCACAACAACGAACCAGTATTCGAACGTTGGAATTACACTGACGTCCAAGAAACACAAAGCCTCTAGGTAGTAACTTTTCTCATTTGCGTCATGACACACTTTTTAAGCTACGGCAAACCCTACTGATTGGATGCAAGTACGAATACATACGAATAATACTGAAAAACAACATTTGGTATTTTTATATTTTTAACACTTTTTCAAAATAATATTTAATCCAATTTCAGTGCTATTATTTTACTCAGGGCTTTAACTATATTCAAAACATTATTGATGCTGAATTTATTAGATGTTCGTCATATTTTAATGCATTTATTGCCAATTTAAATGTTCGACATCTATTCAAATTCTAATTACTCGTTTTTCGTTACCATTAAATGGCTTAAACAACGCCTCAACTTTTATTCGCTCAATCAGTTTTCTCAATCTTTTATCAATATTTTACCCCTCAATTTTACTTATCCATGTCACAATTTTACTTGAGCTTCTTAATCCTGTAAAAGTTAGTTTTAGTTTTAAAAAATCAATCTATGTTTTCGAATTCAGATATTATGCACTCATCCTGACCCCTCCCCCCTCAGTACGTATATGCGTACGCACGCATATATTCAATATGTATGCTTTAATAAAGGAAAGCAAAAGCTAGCTCGAAAGTACTAATAAGCTATCTGCAAATAGGCATTGAAATATGCAACACTTCAGCTAAATTAATTGATTCCAATAAGAAAATTTTTACGGCTGAGTAAAGGCCAAAGATAATCAAATTATGTGTAATTAGATAAGAACTAATTGAGATTTTTTGATTAAGTACCGAGCTTTGTTCTTGACAGGCGAAAACTACATGAAATAAGAAAGAAAAATCGCGTCAAAAACCTTTAACGATTTTTTTCTGAAATTCGAAAGAAAAGAGTGCATCGTTTCCGCCCCCGTTACTTTTTTTCTTGCTTCTTTTATTATTTTTTTGTTCTAAAAGTGCTAAAAAAGTCTGTTTTCACGCTCGAAGTAGTTCGAAAGTGCCCGCATTTCCAACAGCGGCGCATTTAACAGTGGCCTAAGGCGTCCTCTCACAATTGTAGCAAATCACTTAGAACCCGCCAGGCAAAACCACCCTATTAATATAATGCTGACTCGGATGGGGGTGGGGGAGGGGGGAGCAGAGTCGATTATTTTAGATACCTGCTGATAGCAGGTTAGAGAAGAACCCTCAGGATACAAGGGGACGGTGAGATGGCCCTAATGGGGTTAAAGAACTGATGACTGGAGTCGAGGTGGGGTGTACTTCAATGCACAATTGACAAGTTTCAAGAGACTAAATAATTTCAAATTGAGATTTTGTGTTAAATGTTATTCAAAAACTTCCCCATTATTTACCACCGTTGACAAAAGATAATTTTTTTCCTCAATTGCCCAACAAATCCTCGTTTTTTCACCCAAAATAAGTACTCGAGAAATATTTTAAATCAGAATGTCCTTAAGGACGTTTTGAAGAAAATGCATTTCCATCGGAATTTCACTCTCCCTTTTACCTACCTTTGGAAGTAAATATTTTTCTTAAGTCTTTTTCTCCACCAGTTATGGTTACAACACAGTTGTTTAAGCGGTATTTCGTCTCTATTATTCATTATCACTTTAGCTTAACAATTCTTCATTACAAATGTAACAAACGTACACTTAACTTTCATCCCATGTTAGAGAGCTAAACTTAAATATTGCTTAACACTTGGAGAGGGGTTAGGGGGGTTATTCTGTTACTCCTTACGTGTGAGAAACTTCATTGGTCTTGTTTCTTTCCTTCTTTTTTTTTATCACCAAAATTTTATTATTTTGAATTTTTTAAACAATTATGCACTAAGAAGACTGCCTTTCACTTCAAGCAAACGCTGAATATTTGTCCCCACTTAGGATTTTTTTTTGGCTATAGACAGCTCTGTCCTTTAGTTCTATCTTTACGCTTCATAAACGAAGTATTGCCTATGTGTTTGGGTTGACTCCGTGACAGTCAATAGATGGATGTTACTGATCCAGTGCAACATTTTTTAACGATCGTATACTAATGGTTCGGGTGTCACTTTAAACTGCAGGGTCCTCAGAGTTGTACATAAAAATGTGCTGTTTGGTCGGTTAATCGTAATATAAGAGCATAAGAGAGCATTGTTTTGGTTGCAAAGTTTCGAAACAATTTTATTTGCAAAAGTTTTATCATGTAGTTAAACATGATTTAGCTAAAAGTGTTTTTTTTTTTTTTTGTCGTAATGCATTATTACAGCATAAATCCAGTGTGAATGTGCATCTGAATACCAAAGCTTCAAAGGTCAAAATGCTCGCACCACAATATGTTTTCTCCATTTCGTAACATAAATTTTAATTCGGAAAGGATATCCCTAAAAAAAAATTCTGTAGAACTTTAGACTCAGTTTTGATTTTTTTTTAACTGCTAAGGACGTTGTATGTTTCAAAATTGATAGTTTTTTCTTTTGAATTCACTCTTTACAAGTCAAAAAAGAAAAAAAAAAACTTTCTTACCATACGCAGCAACACACTTTACGATGACACTTAGTCCTCAAATGTGCATAGTTTTCAAAGTAATAGCAAAGAATTTTTCAAACAACTTACCTAAAAGATAAAAGAGAATCATTAGTATTATTTTTTTTGCAAATGCATTTTAATGTGTACACATTACGGTATAAAACATGAAACTACAGTATAAATATTGATTATAAAAGAAAAACTATTTTAATTAAAAAATGTTACCCATAAAAATATTATGAGTTGCTAATTATTATGTCAAGAAATTATATAAAGTTGTTATCGATTGAAAATAGCTGTTGCATTTTTAGTAGCACAAAATGTTATATCTTCAGAGTGAGTAAAAAAGGATTGATTTTTTTGTTGTTTAATATCAAACACCCAACAAACAGCTATGCTTCAGTGGATTTTCTATTTAGCATGATAGGTACAGTAATGAGCATATAAGACTGGTAATGGCTGGACAACCTTAATAGACAGAAAGCTAAAAGGGGACCATTATGTGAAAATCATGTGAATATGACTGTCACATAAGGTTTTCCGTGCGTGATGGTCACGGAACTTATCTATAAAATAATCTACACGTTACAGCAACTAATCCATTGAGAAGTCCTAAAGTGACAAGTGACGATGAAGTGACGCTTTCGCAACATGTCCAACTGACCGGAAATTTATTCTTGTGACGTGGCAGTGGAGTTTCCGGAAATGTCTCACAGAGTGATTTATGTAAAATGTCACAATTCTGGCACTTAGTGCTAACTTTACTGTGACATGTTGTGCTATCAGGCTAGCGGCAGGCACCACCAAAAAATTTGAAAAACGTCAGGCAAATTGTAAAGCTCATATTACTGAAGCATTCTTTTTAATACAGTGTTAATTCATTGTTTATTTAGTTATATTTTAAATTTAGATCCGCAAATCAACACATGCATATTTTCCGCTGTGAAACAGTTGTTGCTCTCCCTCTTATGAAAACAACGCATTAATGGTGGCACGTCAAGTTTATATGACGATTCTAATGCACACACGCGTCAAGCTGTTTGGTTTAACAAACAGAATAGTCAACGTCTCACGTAATCCTCCTTTACTATATTTAGGTACATCTATGATTCGTTCAATAATAATTCAAACGTTTTCCTGATCTTTTTTCAGCCAAAACAAAACTATCAAGAGAATAGAGACAAAAGCAGCTGCCATGTAAGATCTCTAGATGAAGCTCCAAAGACTTCTGGCTAGATGAAATTGGGATTGCACACTGTGGTAATCGGAGTTAGCCACACTTTCATCACGAACAGTTTGGTACAGATCATTTTTAAGTAGAATATGATAAACTTTCTGTGGTTTAATGATGTCAACATTAGCTCAAGCTATTGGTACATATTCAGTTTTTTAGGCAATAATCATATATTATCATCCATAAATCAAGTTTTTTCTCCTCACGTTATTTATCTGCGTCAACGCCCTTTTGCTCTGATTGTAGTGTCTTCTAGTGGCCACTACTTTTAGCTATCACGTATAGTATATTCTTTGCGCAATTTTCCCTTTGTCATTCAGTGCCATCAAGTGAATATTGGTTTCCTTTATTGAAATGGCACAGCGTGATTCAAACAATATTAGCAAATACAATACAGTCCAAACGACTGATATGCTAATAGAGATGCCTTCTGCTCCTTAGGGCCCGACTTCATCCAAACAAAGCTGAAAATGTGCAATGTAAAAGAAAAGAGAAAGCCTCGCAATGCTTAAGCTCAAAATAAAATTTGATTTGCATTTTAAACGGGCTGTTGTGCACATTGGAGCTCGAACTAATAATGTTATATGATATTGGTTTTCACCTTTGGTCCAATGATAAGCGTGTTTGGTTAAACTAAAATCAGATGAACGCTTCAAACCTAATTGGATGCTTCTAGACGTAATTAGATATACTGCACTCTTTTTCTCTGCAACTTCAAACGTGCAAATCAGATACGTGAACATTCATTACTTAATGTTGGGCGTCTATTTAACTTCAGTACATACTTGCACTGGCCACCCTTCTCCATCTCCAAAGAAGTTTTTTTAGATTATTTCACTGTATTTAATTGAAAAGGAAGATCTTTCAACAGTTATATCCTTTCTTACTAGCGATTTTTAAAATTACTAACATGTATTCTAGATTTTGAAAAAAATTATATTTCAAGTTATTACTGGCATTTATTGATCATCTTTGAATGAATCCTGTTAAGGTAAGCAAAAGACCTTCAATGTTTTCTATCGCCCACCCTTTGGTGGTGAGGATTGTGGCTTTGAGTGTCGGCAATTCTTTCATGTATCTAATTCAGTTTTGTAGATATAAAAATAGCTCTTCAGGCACAAAAGTTAAACCCATTGATGTATTTTTTACATCAGCTGTGCCCAAGTCTTAAAAGGAGGAAATTTAAACTAGTTTGCAGTTCTTGAAAGTGAATATCCCCAGTGTTGTACCGATAATAAAAATATCCTATTAATGCCTGAGAATCAAAGACTATTTCACCAGACAGCCTGATAAATAGCGACTAAATATCTATCGGCTTATGGTCCACTCGGTTATTTCATTATCTCTCTCAATCAGCGTAAAACAGGAAAGGGACTGCAACAAAAATATGCTTAACTGCAGGGGTGACAATAAGATTGTTTGAGGCTCTCAGGAAACAAGAGACCGAAAGAAACAATTCAGAAGCAAAAACATAAGAAGGAAAAAAAATCCGCGCTGCTCACAAACCTGCTCTTTCTTGCAAATTTCATTACACGAAACCGAAAAAGCAAGTAGGCAAAGAATGAGATAAAGTTACGCCATCTTTAATCCTCGGTGGAGATCTCGGAAAATCTCGTAAGTGGCGTTATTTCGCGCGAGAGGGAAGACATTAGTCGTCGAGTTCGAGTAGAAATTTGCTGCTTTTTTTTTTCTTCCTACTTTAATTCTTTCCTTCGCTGTCTTCCGATGCTTCTTTACTTATTGCATTTTGCTTTTTTTGATTTGATTTCTCTTTTTATTCGATCAAAGTTTCGCTTCTTTGTTTTCCACCAGTTTTTATTTATTCTGCCCTTTGTTTGGCGTAACTAATTTTTCCGTTTCGATTTTATCCCTCTTTTATGTGTGTTTACAGATATATATATATATATATATATATATATATATATATATATATATATATATATATATATATATATATATATATATATATATATATATTTGATACGAAAAATGTATGTTGTTTTTAGTGTTAAGGAACTTTTTATAAGAATAGGGAATATTATACAGCATTTCAAATGTAACTTAATTTTTCTTGGTGTGGCTTCTTTTCGATTTCAATTTGTGTTTGAGTCATACAATTCAATTATGGTATTTTAATATACAAGTAAAGGATTCTTTTTGTTTTAAATATAAAATTGACTTTGCATTGGAATAGTATGAAATTCCTATAAAATAAAAGACTGGTTTCTACAACAGAAATACGGCTTTTAGAAAACGCTTACTTTTTCATTCAAAAATTTTAAAGTAACGTCTAGAGAACGCCTTATTATTTTACGTAAATTTCTTGTAGTTTTATTGCAGATACATATTTATGAAAATGTATGTAGCGGGTATGCGGTGGTTATAAATATTTACATAAATTTTTGATTTTATTCTACGAAAGCTAATATATTTTCACATCTGTGTTTGTTCTAATTCAGTGCAAAGCCATTGGTAAAATTTTGAATGAGTTCTATTTCATCAGTTTATGGTGTTTCACGTGGGAATTACACTGCAAAAAAAACTGTTGTTTTTACATTATAATACTAGCAGCGGAGGTTCCAGTTTAAAACTGTAAAAGCACAATAATAAACTTTAAAACTAGTTATTTTACAGTTTGTTACTGTAAAACTAGTTATTTTAGTTTATTACTGTAAAACCAACAATTTTGCAGTTTATTACTGTAAAAGTTTCAATTTTACACTTTATTACCATAAAATTGACTGTATTATACTGTAAAAACAACAGTATAATACTGGCAGCAGAGGTTCTAGTTTGAAATTGTAAAATGAACAGTAATAAACTGTGAAACTAGCGCTTTTACAGTTTATTACAGTGAACTAGCAATTTTGTACTTTAATACTATAAAAATAGCGATTTTACTGTTTACTGCTGTAAAATTACTATAAATTAGATGTATTATACTGTAAAAACAGCAACTTTTTTTGCAGTGTAGGCAACCCTGACATTAAGTCAAAATTCCAATTATTGCAAGGTATTATTCATCGCTTAAATTATCACGCTAAAACGAGCATCAGCGATCCTGAATTTTCAGTACATTAACATAATGATGCAAATACATTTGTCATTGTTAAAAGCAAAAATCTGGAGGAGTAACATCAGGTGAAAGACAACTAAAGATATTGAAGGATACGGTATTCTACTTGGAATTTAGTGCTCTATTATGAATGCTTCTTTAAGGATTCAGACATATACACTATGTTTAATACGAAACGAGGCAAAGAATATTTAAAATTATTTTTGTTTATTTTTAAAAGGTCTGAAATTATTATGCTGTTTTTCCATTTTATTTCTTCCCAGTGAAATATTTCATATTAAAAAGTAATTTCCAGGATGCTTTAGTTTTCCTCCTATTTTCACTAAAGTTCAAAATAATACATTTTCGTTTTAAAAAACTTAAAGTGTAAAAGTTATATGAATTGCTCAACTTCATAAAACTTTCTAAAAATTAATTTTTAAACATTTTTAGCATGGTAGGCAATCACATAGGATTCAAAACTAATTCCATGAAATAAATGTGCAAAGAATATCGCTATGGAAAGCACGAACTTAAATTAAATAAAATAAAGCGAGCCTAAAATGTAAGTGGATTTCAGGTACAATTTATTCTGGCTATTCCAGTGCCGTTTATAAAATCACTTACATAAAATATCCGCAGCATGAAGTTTAAAAGCAATATGAAAACCTTAAACTTCTTCACACTCACAAAACAAGCAGCGAAAGCGCCCGCTAGAAGAATCACCTTCTCGAAAAATTACGCTCCAAAATGAATTCATAACTAATAGCCGAGGAAATATTCCTTCACCCGAAAGCAACTCATATTTCACGTGTTGCCAGTCCTTGTGGCAAAATATTCTCGTAAGAACGTGGTATACGTGTGATATTGGGGAGCGCAAATGCTCTCTAACTTAACTACCCAACTCTTCCGCTTTCAATTTAGAAACTCAATCAGCCGGGCAGGAAATAACACGTTCACCTCTGCTCGAAGACCGAGAGCAAAGCGTTTTACCTGCCATCTATTAGGGCACCGGCACACAAGATGTCTTGCCTTCTCGAGGTTTTTAAAAGGGGGAGCGTGAGCAGTTGGGACCATTTGTCAAAGTCCTACGAGCCTTCTTTTCTGGTAACCCCCACAGAATCGTTTGTTTACCGTTGCAATACGGGCCTCTGAGGGAGATTGTTTCGACAGGGGTGCTAGAGTGCAATGGTTAGCTCTGCTCAAGGACATTGTTTCGAAATTAAAGATACAAAGAGGTTTTTTTTTATGTGTATGAAGGGCTCCCGCGTGCTGAACAAACTGTGAGAGTTTTTTAGAATGTTTTATCGGTATCACGTTTTAGAAGCTTTAGACATTTTTTTTAATCCATAAGATATGTCATACTTTATTTTGTCTATTTCTACATTGAAAAAAAAGTTCTAAAATTTGTAAATTACCGTAATCATTTCGAAAAATTATCATTCCGACAAAATCTCAGAAGCTTTGTAAGAAAAATCTGTGAAAAAAACGTTAGATTACGTGAAATAAACACAACGGAAATAAGAGAGAAAAATAAGAGAAATTTCTTGATGAGTATACAGAAAATACAAATTATTAACAAAATTTACAAAATCAGATAAACCCATTTAAGAAATTTTTCCAACAAAATTTTATTTAAGGAAAATATAAGATATAGATAAAAGACAGAAGCTTTTGCAAAAGTACAGGGCAAAATAATATCCAAAGAAAAGTAAAATAAATTAAAAATATTTTTAAAAGTTCGATTAACTGTCAGAAAAGTTAGATAAACCAGAGAAAAAAAATATGACTTGTTAAAATGGGGGAAAATAAACTGTAAAAAGAGTCGACAGAAAAAACGAATTTAAATCTAAAAGTAAAAAAAAAATAAATAAATAAATAAAAAATATAAAAAAATGAAATTTGACCAATTTAAATTGATTCTTAAAATCTTACTTTAACTAAGAAATAAAAAATATAAACAATTTTTGAAATCATACGAAATGGTCTTATACATCGAAAAACGGCCATCTGAGGAGAAATTTGGAAAAACAGTGAAGTAAAAACTTTAAAAATGACTATCATTTTAGAAAGCATTTGAAGATAAATCCATGAATCAAATTAAATTAAATATTAATAATAAAAAACAATTTTCAAAAAATTGAAGACTTTAGTTTTCAAACATGCTTCATCGAAACTTGCATATATTTACTTATTCAAAATATTCGCTTAACCGGCTCGAGGCTTTTACCGAACATCTCTGTTAATCTGTAGCCTGCTGCATATAGAATAATAAATAAAGTAACAAAACGGCTAAATTGGCAACTGAATTTTACAAAATGGAACTTTTATTTATTTAGTTTTTTTTTTAATATTTTTAACTTTTCGTAAATAATTTTTAATTAATTAACCTTTTGTATAAACGTGAGCGCTGTTTCACAAAAGTTTTCAAAAATTGCGTTATCCAGGATAGTCGTTTTTTCCAAATGTAGGCATTTCTAAACAATCCTGGTTGAACCTGACATCTGAAGCTGTATGTAAAGATAGGTATAAAATAACAAAGTTACTTAGCAAGAAACTGAATTCTACTGTGATTTCAAAAATTTTCAAAACTTTGAACTCTTTTAAAATGTTTTTTCTTTTTAAATTACCCTTTTGTACAAATGAGTGCCTTGTTTTAAAAATCAAGATATTATACTATTTTTCAAAAAAAAAAAAAAAATGGATTATCTGGGATAGTCACTTTTCCTGGTTCATTTATTTCTTAAAAACCTTGGTGAACCTGGAATCTGCCGCTGTGTATAAAAATAATATAAAATATCAAAACTATTTAACGACAAACTGAATTTTACAAACAAACTTTGAAACAAAATCTGCGATTTAAAAAGAAATAATAATAAAAATCGATAATATATGCAAACGTTGATTGCTGCTTACAATAGCTTAATATTCACGAGAGTAGCCAGCACAGCTAAGCGATATGCCACCAATTCATTTGAAATCGCGAATGTTTCGTTCTGTAATAACTTCTCCAGCTTATTGTCACCAGGTCTCCGTGATTTATGACAGCGAATGCGCCTAATTTTTTTGCGGCGCGACGTGAGAGGTTAAAATATCATATCGTAAGTCCAAAGAAACACGGATTGATTTATTATCTCGGGTTCCATTAATCTTTCGTGATTCTGTGGAAAACCTGAAATTAGGTTTTTCTCCTTGCGTTCGACATACTTTTTCATCTAACGCAATTTCGGATCTTTTGATGAAAAACCTCATAATCTGCGAAAAGGAGCGCGAACTCTTCAAGAACTTCGGGAAAGGGGAGAATTTTTCCGAAACTGAATTTTTCTCTTTTGTAGTTTTGCGAATTAGTTTTATTACTTTGAAACTGAGTAGCAGAGCTTACAGGTGTAAGTTGTTATTTGTTTGAAAACTAGGGAAGGGGTTTTTTTTCCTGCCATTAGTGAGACTTGGGTTGTGTAGGATCACTTTTGAGACGTAGTTTCAAAATGTAAGACCAAAACTTGAAATAACCGTAGTCTAAACATTTTTTTTAATAATGTAAACTAAAATATTGACCATTGAGTAGAAAAAAGGAACATTGACAACCGATAAATTTATCACCTTTGACTAAAGATACCTTAGTCTGCACCTGTACAGCAACCATAATATTTGATGCCATGCTTGGTCAAAGATTCATGAAAATTTCACATTTCGTGGTATAATACATATTTTAAATTCGATTTTTTTTCTTTTCTTTTCTTTTTTTTTTTTTGACGAATTTATAAGAAAAACAAGTCTTTAAACAGAATTAAAAGTTTTACTAAAACGCAAAGTGATATAAACAAAATAGGTCATTAAAATGTAAAATCGGCCACCAAGTAGGCAAACAAGCCATTAAATATTGTAAAAGTTCCAATTAAAATGGAAAATTATTATCCAAATTAAAATATAGGGTCATTAAAAAACAGTAAAATTCCATTAAAATTTAAATATGGAGAATGAAGAGCAAACATGACTGCGACTTTGGAAACTTTTCGCCAATGTAGGAAATAAACGAATCTCCAAGACTTAATATCTTCGCCTCAGATCAAACAGTAAACCATCTAATCTCCTAAAGAATAGTAAGATATTCAACTGTTGCTTTGAAGCTACGATATATCTGTATTTTACAAAACACAAAAATCTCTTTTGAGACTTTTTTTTCAGTAAAAAGAGAGAAAACGTAACATATTATTCACTCTAAATATTTTTTCGATAATGTCGACAAAAATACTAAAGATTCGTTTTCCTTTTACAGTGATTATTACGCAACAAAAAACATGATAAGGCAGTAAATAAATTTTTTACTTAGAAATTACACTGCAATAAAAGCTGACTAAATGTTAACTTTTTGATACACAAAATTTTGATGGTCTCAAAGTTCGAATCGATGCAAGCGTTTTATAGACTATAAATGACTCCTACGATTGTCCGCTAGTTTTCTTTGTTTTAATCAAATCAAATCAAACTCAACAGACATTACTGGCTTAGGGTTATGCTACTTTTCAGAAATATTTATCAGGTAGCGTTCTTTGAAAAAGTAAAAGTGTTTTTAGAAAAATATAGTTGTAAATCTCTATAAACAGTGAATTAAAATAAAGTATATGTTATTGACTTCTACAAGAAAGAAAATAATAAAAACAGAGCAAAAAGGCAAATATATTAAATGCCTATACGAAGTTCATTTTAAAACTACTGAAGAAATGCCCGAAACCTTCTATCAATTATGCAATGGTCATTTAATATTTTACAAACTATAAGAAATGGAATAGTAAGTGATAGTAATAAATACTCGGGCAACGTCAAGTAATATAAAATTTCCTGAAAAGAATTCGTAGAGGGTTTGGCGCAACCACTGTACCACACTGTTTCTCAAACGTAGCTACTCTAACGCCAAGATTTGTTTCTAGAACCTGTTACTTCAAGATAAATAAATTACTACCGGGGGGGGGTACATATCTTTTGTTTCAATATAAATCTAGTATTTATGGGTTTCCTAAATTATGGCATTTTTCATTAGTACATACGTAACTGAGTCCCAAGTTTGCAATGTGGGACAGGTGTAAACTTTCGCAACAAGTGCGTGTAGTCCCGAATTACAAACAGTAAAAAATACCAGTATTGGTCTTTACTTAATCATACCAGTGTGTTTTAGTGACAGGCTTGTGCTACAGAAAAGTTAAAAACAACCATTCTAGTAAAATTATTTACATAACTTTTGCGTTATGAGTTTGAGTTAGACCATAACGTACTGGATGAATTCGAAACATATGTCAAAAAAGTAAAAATTCGGTGGAGCAAAGTATTTAATGTTACAAAAATATTAAATATTAAACGGGTTATGATTATCATCTCAATCACCCCTCATAGCAAAATGTTATTAACTCCAAGTATCAAAGAAGTGGATGAAATAGAGCTTAAGACAATAGTAATGACGGCTTTTTCTTCATATGTTTCGTTCATTAAGTTAACAATGTATTACTAAAGAAGAGTAAAGTAAGTAATTATTTCTAAAACTTTCAACTCACCCTAGTACTCGTATATAAATCAAAAAAACTTCTTTAAGGTTAACTTTCTCTGTTACGTTGTATAAAAGAGTTCACCTATTTAACCGCCAAGTCTTGGCGACTAGCCTTGGCGGTGGAGCCCAAATCTCGCGTGCTTTAGAGCTTGTTTAATTCACAATGCAGAAAAGCTGGAACGCACTGGGGAATGGGAAGGCACTTAACCGTATATCAAGAGACCACGGAAAAGGCAGATTAACTTTAAAATCCAGCCCACTAGCTTGATTTATGAGTGGAAACATGTTAGAATGTCCTTCCAATGTGCTAATATCGCTGCTCCACTATTTTTCTTTCGGATGTTCAAAGAGTTTTTCTTTCTCCGAGTTAACTACAGTGACGTGACTTTGCTCTTGATTTAATCTCTCTTTACTGAGCTACTCACACGGAATGTGTGTAAAGTTGAGTAGCGTAATTAAGACACCTAAACGCTTGCTTTGTTACGGGAGTGTTAATTTAAAAATTTTAAAGTTTCCCTTTTCCGGTATTAAGCTTTTTGGAACCATTATTTTCATAATAACCCGAACGACAATTAGGCAAGTACTAAGCAAAATGTAGCTGAACAAACTCACCATATTTAGGTACAATTTTATAATTAAAATATATGTACTTGTTCTTGAGATTCTGTAAGAGGAGTTTCCTGTCATGGGAAAACTTGTGTATGAAAGGTTTATTTTTTGTGCAATGTTTGCTTCATCTTATTTGAAGACAGCGGATAGGTATCCATTTACAAGTTAGAAAACGACCCTTAACAAGACATTTAATGGCTAAATTGTGACTTTTCAATGAAAAAAAATTATTATTTGACAAATTTTAATAAAAAATGTTAAACTAATTTGATGAAAAAGTAATTGGTTGATAATGCAGGAAATTTAAATACGCAGTTCACAATCGGCCTACGACGTTGAGTTAGCTTTGGCCACATTTGCCAAAATAATTTCTTAGTAGATCAGAATGTGGCCAAGTCCTTACGAGAAACTTATTGAAAATTTCTGAGAAGGTTCCTGATTCACGTGACTGAAAACGTAACTTGGTTTTATTGGAAATGTTTCTGAATGGTTCACGAAGCTTCAAAACCATTTTCAAGAAGGTTACTAACATTTAACGGGTTATTTTTTCCTCTTTGCCAGATATGTTACTAGCAGAGTTTAGGACGTCAGCTGCTCATTTTTCCTCAGGAACGTCTTTGAATCTTTAAAAGTGTAAAATACAGTGACTTTAGTGACCGAGTGGACTAACAAGTTCATAGTCCCAATTACTAATCCACACAATGTTTCGAGTCGATCGTACGCACACACACACAAATTTCCACAAAAGATAATTCACATACCTGCATCCATCCTTCACAAGATCATGCAAACTAGATAAAGCAGGTAGTTTATTAAAAGTAAATGTCAATATTTCAAATAAAAAATGACACTCTAATTGTACCAAAAACATTAGCAGGTTCTTTATTCACAGCATTTCTCTCCAACTGACTATGTGTCCACAAAACCTTACCACACTGCTTATGTGTCTTTTAAAGGTTTCTACCTTAATTCTGGGCTTGAAAAATATGATTTGAAAATATTAGAAACGCATCAAAATTATTTAGCATCATTATTGAAATTATTTCACAAAGTTTATTTTACATTTATGAACTTCCTTCAAACACATTTAGCGATACTCATTTCTTAAAGATGGATGAAATCAATGAGCATATTCGAAAGCCATGAACGATTCGAGTTTGCGATCTCGTCTAATTCAGATACAGTTCGGCAGATTTGAGGTAAATATTCACAAATCCTTCATGGTTTAATGTGCAACACGAGTCTTCCTTCAACGACCACCAGTTACCTATAATCACTTGTCCTAATGTGTCAGGTTTGGGACGAATCAGTTCTTTTAGAACTCCACTGCAGTATTAGACTAATCCCCACACGATGCGCCGTTTAGAATCGCCTCACAACTTATCCACCCAAGCATTAACGACACATGCCTGCATCCATCCTGCTCTAAATCAAGCAAATTAGAGATAACAGGCCATTAAGTATCATTAAAAGTTTTTTTAATATGTAAAATAATGCACCAAAGAAATGAAGTGACTCTTAAACTTCTATTATCATCTTTGCCAAGCGTTCAAGATTCCATACAACCCAACCAGAGCATTTTAGTTCATTTTTGAAATTATCACGTCTCAATCCGGATTGCAAAAAATAGGATTTGAATTTGTCAACCAAATGCAAGGTAACTAGAATTATTTCAGAAATTATTTCACAAAGTTTCTTTTCAATTTTCGTAATTTCTTTAAACACATTTAACGATAATTATTTCTTAAAGATGAATCAAATCAGTGCTTATATTCGGAACAGTTCATTGATTAAGGTTTACGATCTTGTCATACATAGATATAATTCGGCAGATTTAAAGTAAATATTCACAGATTCTTCATGGTTCAATAGGCAACATGAGCCTTCTTCCACGACAGTACCTAAAAGACAGCGTCTAATGTGTCCGAGGGGACTAATCAGTCCATAGACTTCCCCCCAATTACTAATCCACACGATGCGCCGAGTCGATCGCACACACTTCCACCAAACATAAGCCACATGCATCCATCCATCCTTCTGCCAAACGAGTTTGCATGATCAATTAAGCAGGAGCAAAGGCACGCGGAGGTAATTGCTCAATTCAAAATTGAAGCACAAACATGTTTTCCCTCTGTTTGTTTCCAAATTTGGGGATAATCGCTCGGCCTGTTTAGGAACCGCTTCCATATTCCGCTGCATATGTAGGGAGCCCGATTAGTGCATCCGAAAGCAGTTTTTAAAATATTCACGATTGCGGAGAGCGCGCGTTGGTCTGGCAGCGCGGAGTTTAATCACTGCTCAAGGCGTATAATCAGAAGGATGTAATTGGCATTACTAATAAATCCAGAGGATGGTTATCGAACGAATCAGAAATGAATTTCTCTTCCAACTTCTTGTACGGAAATGGTGCGATCCAGCGGAGAGGAGTTGTTTCTTCTTATAACCTAATAAATTAACCCTTTGAGTACAAAGGATGTTCGCAGGGATTTTAGGTGGTCATTATGTACGATGTTTGTATTTTAAGTGGTCAGTTTAGTAATCCTTATTTTGTGAGCTTCGGCGAGCTTTCCATGACAATTAGGCTTATAGAATGAACCAAAAACAATTTTCTCTTTCTACTTTTTGTAAGAAAAAAGCTCAATCCAGCAAATTGAAGTTAAAGCTATTTCTTTTGATAAACTTTCATAAATTATCTGCTTGAAACAGAGGTTGTTCTCTCACAGATTTTTAGTAATTTTCATGGATGTTAATAATTAACTAATTTTTTAATGTTTAAATGTGTTGCTGTTATTTATTACGATGCTGCGTATTGGTTCTAAACAATTGTGAACTTACTGTTTTTGACAGGGGCTGCCCTCCATTACTTCATGCCGCACTAATGTCGGCGCGTAGCTATTACCATTCAAAACTTCGATGACCACCTTCCCTCCCGATCAAAGGTTTCCCAACGTTTTCATTATGTGGACCCCTTACCAGTTTTCCATGGAGCCCTACCAAGAACTAGCTCCACGTTCCGTAATTGTAAGAAAGTGTAATATTTGCAACCCAGGGTTTCAAAACATAGTGCATTATAGGGATAAGTCTCATCCAAGAAATGTATAAAAATGCTACGAGACAAATCGAAAAGTGTCCGAGTGTGGGAAAATTAACATTTAGGCTGTTCTACTGCTTTCAATAATGTATTTTCTAGGAATCAATTTCAAACACACTTTTGATAGCTATTAAATAGAGACAGTTTGTTTATTAGCGTTTACTGCAGATTGGAAAAGTAAAAAAAAATGAAATGACGGATTTAACTTTTTATCCATTGCACTGGTCTATTGGTCTGGAAGAAAATGAGCTTTTTGATATGTATTTGCTGAATGCTATCTTAAGATATGATACTCTAGAAATCAATATCATTCCAATAATACATGATTTCCTTTTGTACTATATAAACTGATAACCACGTTAATGCTTTAATTTTCACAGAATACATTACTATTGATCCCATTACTATTGGTAATTTTCATATTACCATTTGCTACCTACATCCTACATGTATAACATTACTAGCATTTTCCTACGTGCAACATTAATGTTGTTAAACAATGTATAACATTAATATTTTGTAACTATCTTACTAAATGTCTACCTCATTAATACTGATAATGCTCGATCATAGATACAGCCTGAACACTGGAAAATAGTCTGTTGCCAAAATATAGAGTCAAATAATGCCGGTCTAATGACAAAAGGATACATTTCAGCAATCATGCCAAATCATATATCGCTTGAATATGGACTGCTTGTCGAATGCATAAATGAGCGGACCTTCAATTTAGTTGTTCAGCAGGGATTAAGCTTCCGTAGTCCAAGATTAGTAGACATTGCATTTAATGAGAGGCCTCGCAAAGTTACCCGCGTATTAGGCAGCATAACTTTAAGGAGTCATTTATATTGTCTCTCGTATTGTCGTGCGGACGGACTAAACTCGGAACATTAGTCAGCGTAATTTGGGATAGCAACAGTATGCAGTTTAAACACTACTCAATATCGATGGATGTACACTAAAAAATTAAAGTTGTTTTTACAGTATAAAACAGCTAATTTTATAGTAACAAACTGTAAAAATTGCTGATTTTACAGTAGTAAACTATAAAATTGCTAGTTTTACAGCTTATTACCGCGCATTTTAGTTTTAAACTGGAACTTCTGCTAGATCAGTATTATAGTGTTGTTACTGATAGCAGTGTTATAGTGTTGTTACTGATAGATCATGTTGCTTTTACAGTACAATACAGCTAATTTTGCGGCAATAAATTGCGAAATTATGGTAATAAACTGTAAAACTGCTGCTTTACAGTAATTAACTGTAAGTTTGCTAATTTTAAAGTTTATTGCTGTGTGTTTTAAAGTTTTAAACTAGAACTTCTGCTACCAGTATTATACTGTAAAAACAACAGTTTACTGTTTGCAGTGTAGGGGCTTTCTTTCTTTCTTTGATTATTTCTTTTAAAATAATGTTAAGAACATCAACACAATTTTTCTTAGCTTTCTAATTCATAGTTTGGCTCTGATAGGATGTACTCTAATATAATTATATACGAAATATTTAACTATATTTAGGCATTCCTTGCCAGTGACTCAGTTATGATGGTAACCCAACTTTGCAAATATAGAAATTCCTCCTTTTGACTTATTCCCCCTATGAAATAATAAGATGTGCTACGTATCAGGACTGTCATGATATCTAGTGTGTGAATGCTCGTGGTTTTAAATGAAAAAAAAAACCCTCACTTTGATTTCCGACCTCTTTTTACGATGAACATCAGGTTTCAGAACGCATTTAAAACTTAAATATATTTGTTTTCGAGAAAGCATGGAAAACACGGAAAAAGAAAGATAATCACATGTAATATAGTTTGCTGGTCACAAAATGAGAGTATAGAGGGAAAATTGAAAATCCATTTAAAAGACTTATACTAAAATCAAGTACAAGTATTTAAATTAATAATAAATAGAAACTAGCAGCAAGTAAACATTTTAAATCATTGAGCTTTTTTCCCTTGTTGACAAACAGTGACATCGGTTGCAAATCATCGTAAAGCCTTAAATGTATTTAAAATCTACTAAAAAGAGCTTTAATTGGAATTCCATATGACATGAAAGTTCCAAACGCATTCTATCAGACGCAGAGTAATTTACTTTTTCTTTTAGTACTATTTTTTTATACTTTCAAGTACGTTTTCATAGCAAAATTGCGAAAATCGCTTTTCGAGGTTTTTAAATAATGTCAACGTTGATTAATGTCATAGAAAGAAGCTACTTAACTGAAAACCTTTTCTATAAACTTTTCATTTAAACAAAAAAAAGAAAAAAATAACAAAATTGGCCCATCCGTTCATTCAGTACTGTGCCACAGCCAGATACACAGATGTACACTTACACAGCCACGTAAAACTTATAAATTCCTTCCTTGCGGCGTCAGGGGTTAAAAATCCAAAAAGTCTATGCTTTTTAAACAAAAACTTTGCCTTGTATATTTACCGGAGCCCTAAACAAAAAGCACCGTTAGCATCAAAAATGCTCTCAACCGCTTTAAGATAATCGACAGCCTTTGATTATTAGGACCATAATCAGTCTAATATATGTTACGCATTTCGAAGTATAACGACTATATAAAGGATCAGAGAAACCGTTGCAGATCATGAAGTCTCTGTGATGCTTAAGATTAGTACCCTTACTAATCATAATTACCTGTGCTTTTTCTACGCTCGTCCGTGAAATACGAGATCCAATGCAAAATGTGCTAAACAGGTCCTTAATATTCATGTCTGAAGATCTGGGAATATTTTGAGGGTAGTTTTCTCGATGCAAAATAGTAGAATTTATGGCGGTTTTACTCCAAAGTAGGAGTTATTTTAGGTTATCTCAAGACAAAGTTTGTTCTAACAAATGCCGGAAGTCAATCAAAGATAGGGCTTCTATACTGCAAAAAAACTGTTGTTTTTATAGTATAATACTGGCAGCAGAGGTTCCAGTTTAAAACAGTAAAATACACAGTGATAAAATGTAAAATTGCTAATTTTAGTGTATTACCGTTCATTTTACCGTTTCAAACTGAAACCTCTGCTGCCAGTATTAACTGTAAAAGCAACAGTTTATTTTTTGCAGTGTAGGTAAAACTTTTTTTAATTACCATAAGTGTCAATAATCCCGAAAATAAGATACTCTAATGTGCATTGGTTTCATTCTAAATGAAACACATTGGGATAATATTGATGCGTGCAAGTAATAAAATAGAATTTTTTTTACGCTCGCTTAAAAAGTACCTTCACAACTTACATTCTGCCTTTGAAATATAAGTTGCCCACTTTAATTGTACACTTTCTGCAAACAAACTTCTTCAAAGCATAGTTATTTTATATTTTATCGAGATTAAAGCTTCTTCTAATTGTAATATATAAAAAGTTTCACAAGCAACAATTATTCATGAATAAAGGTGCCCTAAAGTGGATAGTTTTATTCAGCAAAAAGCACATTAAATAGAGATTGGTACATGAATGTTATTTCAAATCACTTTAATATTACAATCACAACTACCATAATTAATTATCATTAGAACTATAAAGATTATTCCTCACTGATAGTTTAACTTCTGAAAGCTTTACTCCAAACATGGAGTTACTTTGGATTCCTACTAGTTTAAGTTCCTTCGAACATAACGCATGAGCAAAGTAAAGACTTGAGTAAAATGGGGTAACGTGTCAAAAAGTACAAATGAACAGATTTAAGAGTGAATAAAATGAGTTAAATGAACAGATTTAACTCATCTTAAAACTTTTCATTTGTACTGTTTTACACGTTCTCATTTCACTCATTTAACAGTATAAAGTGCCGGCCACCTTGTCTCGTGGTCAGAGCTGTCTGCCGCGGATGGTGTGGTCCCGGGTTCGAGTCCCAGCTTGGGCATGGATGTGCTTTCGCTCTCCTGTCCTTTCAGTGTGTGAATGAGCTGTTGTGAAAGGTTGCCTACCCTATAAACGGGTACTTATGGCATGTGTGTACTGTGGAAGTCGGACTTCACACCAAATTACGGTACAGTTGGAAAAGTGAAGCAGAGCACCCCAAATTGCCAGCCATTCTGGCACAAGACAAAAAAAAGCAGTATAAAATTTTTGACTGATTTTTTACAATAAGTAAAAGCTGATTTTTCAAATTAGAATTTTCTTAATCGAACTTAAGTGAATACTCTGAAAAATATTAGCTGTTGTTTTACAATATAATACTGGAAGCAGAGGTTTAAAACTATAAATGCACACTAATAAACTGTAAAACAAGCTATTTTATATTTCACCACTGTAAAATTAGCAATATTACCAAGGCTTCAATAGATAGCGTTTTATACAGGCTGTTTCATTTGATCAAAATCCTTGGGATAAAAACGGATAGATGTCGCCTACCGACATCTATCGAATTTTGTGGTAACTAACATTATATACAAATCAGATAATAAAAGACAAAATTAAAATTTAATTTGTTGGCGACAATTTTACAATTTGGCATTCAATTCTATTTTATTATATTTTAACGTCATTTAATAGCTTGTTCGATTTGCTGGTTTATTCTGCATTTTAACGCCTTGTTTTAATTAGTTAGCGAATTATTTTTCATTTTAATTGATTCTAATTATAATTAAACTATGAAACGACACTGGCACCGCAGAGCGATAAATGGCGATTTTGGAACGATAGTTCCATCAAAACTTTTGATGAGTTTAGATTGTCAAATTAATTTATTTGGCGATTTTTTTACATTTTAATGGACATTTTGGAATGACTATGGCACTAATATCTTGAAAAGCACATTAAGAATTTGTTCTCCGTAAAGCTTTTGAGAATATTTCAATAACCGAGATCTTTGGTAGTATGTACGTTTCAGTTATAGGTACGTTTTTTAACTTGGCGATGTATTTTCTTACCACCTAAGCGAAGATTAAAATTTTAAGCTTGCATCGTCTTCATGGTTGCTTTTTTTCTCTTATTTTGCATTTTGGCTCGATATATTTCTTAAACTTATTATGTTACATGCTAATGGAGTTTTTAAAGTTGATTTGGCGAGTTTTTTAATAAGAATTCTCACATTATTTCGCAGCTTTTTTTTCAGTTGGCCCATTATTTTACTTTCAAGTATTAAACGTATGTGTGAAATTAGAAACAAAAAAGGGAAGATTTCGGTGATTGGAAGTCTGGTTATCTTTCCCTATTGGCGTTAAATCTTTGTGGCCAATTTATGAGCGAGGGGAATACTTCCTTCGCAAACATAAACTAAAGAGCAACAAAATAAAGTAATTATCGCCAAAAATTTGGCAACCACACCAGATTCCCAATTATCGAAATATTATCAATGTGTGAAATTTAACATAAAAAGAACATTACCTTTTTCTTTTGTGTAAATGAAAACAAAATTTTACAGTTGGTCGTCGTTAAATTGTAGTTTTGTTTATTTTTTTCGTACTTGTATTGATCTTTAGTACCAAGCGATTATATATGCTCATTTCGTTGTTACTAAAGAAATTAATATGTTTTGTTGTCAATCGTCTTTCCGTTGAACACCAATCGCTTCATTGCAGGGCATTCATTCTGGGGCATCAAATTGAAATGTCTCTACGAATAGATTCGCCATTTATCGCTCTGATGGGTCAACGCTATCAAAATGAACATCTGAGCTTTTGCGTAGCAATTAAGATCGTGTGAGCAACAGTAATGAAACAAAATAGTAAATAGAACAATATTATTTCATTGCTACATTTTTATTTAACGGCTGCGAAGAAAAGCGTATATTTTATTAATGTAGAGATGTCAAAATTGAACGCCATTGCTATATGTTGCTAATTCGAAGAAAGTAAACAATGAATGAATGTCGTATGACTGAATCATGAGTTGCGACCAACTTTACCTGAAAAGGGAATTTATTTCCCCTAAAAAGCAGTACTAATAAGGCCTTTGGCATCAATTCACTCTGTACTCCACTTCAGTTAACTATATCAATATTTTTTAACCCTTAAAGATAGGATAAACATCACTTTCTACAGCAGAAACAACATGCTAATAAATGTAAACAAACATTTGGGTGGTCCTCGTTCAGCGCTCTCTAGCTGGAAAATCTTTACCATTGATGTTTTGAGTAATGAAGCAGCCTGTATAAAACGCTATCTAGTGAAGCCTTGATATTACCATAAAATTAGCTGTATTATACTGTAAAAACAACAGTATAATACTGGAAGTGGGGGTTTTAGTTCAAAACTGTAAAATGCATAGTAATAAACTGAAACTGGCAATTTTACAGTTAATTACTGTAAAATACTTTAAAATTAGCTGTATAATACTGTAAAAACATCTATTTTTTTACATCTTATTAATCTCATAAAGAGACTATTTCTTCAACAAAAAAAAAAGCATATTGGAAGCAGATGGATTCAAACATTTGCTGAATTGTTTCCCAATCTCTTAAAATTTCCCCTACAGCTTACCTCTACCCCTTTAAAGTATAATAATTATCCCTCTCTGATCTATGTTCATCACTGTAAGGGAGTACTCCAGAGTTTGAATTAAAATGGAGGTAGGGGTACTCGCAGGGCATAAATAACACCAGAAATCCCCGCGGATGGTGACACATCCTCCCCGAATCCCAATAATCTCTTGAGAAAACTTTTCTTTAATCTCGAGTACTACCTTTCTTTACACAGTATCATGACATCCATTTAAAGGGATTTCCCCCCTCTGAGGATGCTGAAGAGGAAAGGGGATATAGGTCTTCAAAACAATATTAGTTTCTCCTATTCCGGAACAAGATTGGACGTTGATGTAGCAGACAAATGGGACTGCTAGTTTGTAGGATGAAAGTACTTTAAGTCGAATCAGTTTATGCTAAACTTTCAAGAGTTTATTTGTATGATAGGTACAGTGCTAAAAGTGAACTGTTGTTTTTACAGTATTTTATCGGCAGCCGAGGTTCCAATTTAAAACTGCACTGTAAAGAAACTGCAAAACTAAAAATTTTACAGTTTCTTACTGTAAAGTTAGCAACTTCACAGTTTGTTGCCGTAAAATGTAGCTGTGTTATACTGTAAAAACAGCAGTATAATACTGGCAGCAGAGATTCCAGTTTAAAACTGCAAAATGCACGGTTTTAGTTTAGTACTGTGAAATTAGCAATTTTACAATTCATTACTGTAAAATTAGCAATTTTTACAGTTTATTACTATAAAATTAGCTGTATTATACTTTAAAAACAACATTCATTTTTTACAGTGTATTAAAAACACTTTTTTTATAATTTTCTATAATTTTGGCCAGTATTGTAAATGACTGCTATCTTTAAACTTTGTTTTTTATGTGACTATCATTTATTTAATGTGCAAAATGAAAAAGCAGTCATGAGAAAATCCATAAATATTTTAGAGCCCCAAAAAAGAGGCATACTTAAATAATTAAGTAGCAAAAAGGATAGATGTCTTTTTAAAGTTTGTATATCGCATAAAAATCCCAAGTAAAAATTAAACTTAATGGAAAAGATGGGTTTGTTCTTAATAGTTTATTCCCTAACACTCAGAACAGTTGTTTAGCATTCTCTTAACAATTTCGCCAGAAAAAAAAGATTTCTTTAAAAAAATCACTACTCTTCGTGAAACTTAAAGCTCATTTCTACTGCAGGGAAAAAAACAAAAGTTATGAAATTGAATGCACGCTCTTTTATCACAGTTGAAATTCTATTACTTCCTACATATTTCAATTCTTAAAAGCGGCTTTGTTTCTGAGTATAATTTTCAAGAACGTTACTTCTGCACACGTAAGCTACTAATAAAATCATTAAACGCGTGCGATTTGCTTCATAAGAATCCTTTGTACACAGTAATCCATTTTGCAAAAGCCCAGAGAGTACCTTTCCCTTCATAAAAAGTAAGAAACCGACTGCTAAATAAGCCTCTTACCACCGAAAACCACAAAAAAAAAGTTTCTGAAAAATTTTGAAAATCTTCCTCTGCACATCGAGACATTAATCGCAAACTTACTTTTGATAAAAAGATTATAAATTTGCGTTTTCAACACGACTGCTCCTTTTCATGTGTGGTGGAAATTAAAGAATGCCTCCTTCGTCCGAAATACATAAAAAATTAATAGCTCTCTAAACAACACAAGCTTGAAAAGATCTTTCGCTGCGAGAGGGGAAAAAAATGGATATACAGCCTGAAGCCAACGCATACACACATTTACTCGCTTAATAAGCTTTCGGGCTTTGGTTAGCGAAGCTGAAAAATGGAAAAAAAATGTAATGAAAAGGGGAAAAAAGGCGGCGGAAAACGAGAAAATTAGAGCCATCAACAATTTCCCCTTCCAAGTTGCTCCCCTTTCCCATCTTTGTCACGATGCATTCCCGACATCATGAAAAATATATAATAAAGACGATGGTAAAAAAGGTAACTATGACTGTAACTTTTTCTTTGAAAATAGGCCTACTTCGTGTTTTTTATTACTAATCGGTTCTTGGAATGAGCTTTTCAAAGGTAATGAATCACTGCTGCTTGAAAAAAAAAATGTGCTTTTTTTTTTTCTAAACATGTAACTCACAAGTAACATTTTGCACAAATGGGATAGAGATTTTTGGACGAATTTAAATATATATTCAAAAGTTAGCTAATGTATCCCATTATTACAATTTTTATTTTTAAAAATATGTCATCTTAAATTGTAAACTTCAAGATTTCTTAAAAGTAAGGTGGCAAGCAGTACTCGTAGTAAAATTACAAAGACACATCTACAAAAATGTGTAAAAGTGTAAACTAGTCGTATTTTATAATGCAAAGAATACTAACTCTTTAAGTAGCGATTATTCCAGAAATATTTGATTGCATTTTTTACTACGCTACCACTGATAACCAGAATAATATTTTAACTTGTACACGTATTTCAAGTTTTCAATCCCATTACTACTGGTAATTTTCATATATTTTTCCGACGTCATGAAAAATATACAATAAAGACGATAGTAAAAAGTTAACCATGACTGTAACTTTTTCTTTGAAAGTAGGCTTTATTCCTATTATTAATTATTGGATCTTGGAATAATCAACCACTGTTGCTTGAAAAAATACATATTTTTAAAATGTAAAATATTTTTTTTAGCATAAATTGGCAGGTCCGTCATTTAGGGGGATCAGGGGGAGGGTAATGGATCTCCTCCCCCAACCAGCCTTGATAAATCAATGTAGCTACATATAAGTGGGAGTGGGTTTTTGCTATTTTCCAATGAAATTTGTATTGAGCTTGCAAACTTTGATCCTCTTGAAAATCTGAAATAATGGCCTGTAAATAGGATTCAGATTTTCGAAAAAACTTATATATATACAAAGCTTAGCTAATATGTCAAGTTATTACTATTTTTTGAAATAAATCTGTCAGCTTAAGTTAGAAATTTGCAAATTTCCAACAAATTAAGTGTCGAGATGTACTTGTAATAAAATAAGAAAGCCATGTCTAATGGCATGTATCAATCATGAAATGAATATTTCTCCAACACGAGAAGGAATAGAAATATAAGGCAACCTAGAAAAAATATTATTTGCCACAACATATAATTTTGCTTTGTATTATATTGGCACTGATTGCCACATTGACACATTACAAATTATCAATGCTATTAGTATATAGGTAACTTTCAATGTTTTTTTTTTTTTTGATGTGATGAAAGGTGTGTAATAAAGACGATGTAAACTGGATGACTATGAGTATGACTTTTTTTGGGGGGAGTAGACATACATTATGTTTTCTTTTAATTACTAATTGGCTACTAAAATGAGTTTTTCAGAGGTGATTACAACAGGTTGAAACAATTATTATTACTATTATTATTATTATTATTTATTGGTAGCATTATTATTATTATTGGTATTTGTCTTCTTCTTCTTATTATTATTATTACTATTATTATTTGTACAAGCAAAACTGTATGCAAACTGAATAGACACTTTTGAATGATTTAACGTTAGCTAATCTTCGCCAACGTTACTGTTTTTAAGTAAATATGTCAGCTTAATCAACGAAATTGAAGGTTTCTTACAAGTCAGGTATCGGTCAATGCTCGTAGTAAAATAAATAAGTCTTACTTACTAGCATTTGTAAACAAATGATATCTTAGAAAAATATTATTTTTGATAATTCACGTCAGAATGGTTATCTTTATTATTATATTTTTGTATCTTAAATGAATGTGACTGACGAACGTGCTTTCTGCAAAAGCTCCATCAAAACTATCAGTAAATGTAGATTGATATCTTCAGGTGCTAGATCTTCGAAAGAGTTCCTGTTAGGGTGGTGCGGTGCAACGCTCATAGTGTAATAAGAAAACCCTATTTACAGTCATCGATATCGGATTACTAAGAACACTTGCTTTAGGAGAAAAAAAAAACCTGTTAGATCGGGGTTGTACAAAAAATATTTTTTGAGAGAGGCACCGGAGAGTGTAAAAAGTGCCCCTCCCCATATGTTTTTTTAAAGGTCTCGTGATGGTAATTTAAACT
Source organism: Uloborus plumipes (assembly GCA_038373865.1). Lineage (NCBI taxonomy): Eukaryota > Metazoa > Arthropoda > Arachnida > Araneae > Uloboridae > Uloborus > Uloborus plumipes. Next base: position 87,469 of record JAXGGA010000521.1, on the reverse strand, counting down.
CTTTCAAACAGCCCTTAAAGACTATTAATCCAAGTTAAAGTAAATAAATATTACATAATAATTTGCTTCAAATGAGGTGGTAAAATATCTTCTTTAAAATTTTAATCCAATTAAGTACTAAATTTTACTACTTTCTCCAAAATAATTAAAAACAAAATATTGGAAATATTTTTATTATGATTACAACAAAAGGCTTTTAAATCAGAATAATAATTTTTTTCTATCAAAGAAGAATCATTGCACGAATCGTGATATTATATACCCTTGAATTAGAAACTTGTTAGCGGAGATTTATGAATGCTTTTACACAGACGCCTACTGACGCTTAATTTTTTTAAGTATATGTATATTTTATTTTTTACCCGTTCGGACAAAAAACTGACCCAAAAGATTTTTACGTTCCAGTCGTTACCAAACACTAAAGTAAATCATAATTATACAAATTCATAGCTTGAGTCAAACCTTCTCCAAATTTAGGAACAGATGCGCTTTGGGGCTCAAAAACTCACATAGAGGATTTTACCCCCCTCCTCCCCCCCATGAGGAGCAAAAACTACAGAAAATCCGCGAAACGGAATTTTTTAACTTACTAATAGCAATGACTGAATTTTTGGACCCTTAAAAATCCAGAAGGTCTAAAATTAAATTTTGACTCACAAAGTTGCTATTTTCTATATGTTGACGGGAAATTGTAAACTGTTGTTTTGCTTTCCTTCATTTAAGCCTACACTGACAAAAAATGAACTGTTGTTTTTACAGTATAAAACTGGCAGACGAGGTTCCAACTTAAAACTGTAAAATGCACAGTAATAAATGTAAAACTAGCAATTTTGCAGTTTCTTGTAGTAAAGTTATTACAGCCATAAAATTTATCTATATTTTACTTTAAAAACAACAGTATAATGCTGACAGCAGAGGTTCCTGTTTAAAACTAAAATGCACGGCAATGAACTGCTAAAATAGCAGTTTTACAGTTTATTACTGTAAAACTAGCAATTCTTACAGTTTATTACTAAAAAATTAGCTGTATTATACTGTAAAAACAGCTTTTATTTTTTACAGTGTGATTGTTTAAAATACATCACTTGACCCAACTTTTGTATTCGAGGCAGACCATACAAAGCAGCTAAAACAAAAACAAAAGACAGAAGTTCCACAATAACCCAGGATTCTACCTCCTCCACGTGTTTGTCGCACAGCATCCTTAGGCACCACCCGCACAATAACCGCTCCGTCTGAGAAGGATGCGAAGAGAGGAAATAAATGCAAAAGATTTTCGCGTGAGCTTTTCTACCCTCAGGGTTGTGCCCAGTACCGTAAAATGGGGTTAATCGGAACACTTTTCAGCTTTGATTGTAAAAAAAGCAGTTAAAATATTTTTTTTCAATTTGATTTTCTGGATAAAAACTTCGGTCTTGCTTTACTTTTGATATTCCAAGCAAACACAAAACATTTTGAACAGTTATTATTAAAATATATAGGAAATTATGGGTGTTCCGAATCACCCCGCTGATAGGGGTCAATCGGAACACATGTTAAAATTTTTATTTTTTTCCATTTAACCTGTAATAGGTCTCACAAACATGAGTAATATTGATGGGGGAGAACAAGAACAGATAATTACTGTCAAATAAAAGTATAATTTCAATACCAGTAAACGTTTATAATTTGTCAAAATTCAAAATAATTTTGAACTTATGAAAAATGAAAAGTAATTTTAAGAAATGCTTTTGAATTGAAATACAAAGATTTAACACGAATGGAAGTCACTCATGTCGTCCACAAATATGTACTTGTCCTTAAAACTAGCAATTGTGACTTGGCTTAAGTTTTTTCATAGCATCTTCTGGGATGATCTCTGCCTTTTCTTTAGTTTCTTAAAATCTCTGGGTTTCGGGGATTGTCCTGAAAGATTTTTTCGCTTATTTATCACTGTCTGTGTGCTTGCCTTTTGCTATATAAAGTCTATATAACTTTCCCCTTCGTATTTTAAATAAAAAGAAGTCTCCTAAAGAAAAAATCTTATAAATCTGCAACTTTTTGTCATTCTAAGATCTAGTTGCTCACGAGAAAGGATAAACAGTAATAAATCCTTGTCCTTGTCTTGATTAGAGGAATTGGGGTTAGAATCTTGATTTTTCAAACAGTTTCCTTCAAATAAGTTTGAATTGGAACAACAGAACAAAGTGTTCCGATTCACCCCGCAATTTTTTTTCCTATGGCATTTTTCAGAATTCTTCATTTTTATGACACAATTTATAAAAAATGTAAATTCTAATGTGGTATTCTGTTGTTCAGATACATGTATAATTGAAACATACCACTCTTAGGTTTAAAATATAAGAAGGTTTGTTCTTGCATATGAAGTTTTGCAGTCTATGAAAATGTGATGTTTTCTAGCATTCCACGTGCAGCCCTCCTTAGAAGCCAGTAGCGTTGCCAGATTGACAAAAGTAATTTTTTCCTACTTCCTATGATCTTACCTTTCTAAAAAAAAATTTAATGGCGAAAAATACCCAATAGTATATTTTTGAAGAATTTCTTTGTGCGGTCTGGAAGTTTTGTTCCGATTGACCCCGCTGTTCCTATACACCCCATTTTACGGTACTGAGTTGTATAGAAGATCAAGTTGGTGCAAGAGCCATTTTAGAGTCTGTTGTGCACTTTCGTTGATTTAAATCACGTGAGAGACAAATGATTTACAAGCCATTTATGCGTTTCTCGATGGATCCCCATGTTTTTTTTTTTTTTTTCCCATAAAACTACACAATACTCCAAAACGGGGAATATCCGCAAGAATCATCTTTTCCGCTATTATTTGCTTATTTTTACTGATTTGTTTTCTTTTAAGCTGCTTAATAAGTGATGATTTTAATTGTCGCTTTCATTGCCAACCGAATACTTGAGCATTAAATACATTAGAAATACGAGTGCTAAGTTCTTGAAATCTTTTATAAACGTTTGGCGCTATAGCATCAGAAGCATTCTGGACCATTCGTAAAAATAACGAGATGTTTCACGAATAATAATTTTAAAGTTATTCACACATAAGAATCTAAATATTAGTAAAAAAGGTTATTGTTTAAAACATATTGTTTTCAATTCCATATTTTTTTTTATTTTTTGAATGCATTTCAGAACCACTTTAGAGCTTGTGGTTCTCAAATTTAACGTATATTAGAAGATATCATTTAAACCTAATGTTAAAATTTGCCGAGAGAAACCCTACAATTTAATATTGAAATAGTACCAATTGCATAAAGCTTTGAATTTTGTCAAAAAAAAATCATTATGATTTTATTTGTTAAATTTATAGCCTAAATACAACGATGATTTTTGATGGCAGGAAAAAAAAATTTCCTTCCAATATGTTTACTACAACAAGCTTTTGGTGGATAAGTTGCTTAAAATATGCTAACTCCAGGTAAGAATGGCGATAAAAAATACACACAGCTACATGCGGAGAACTATAACCAGTGAATGCCTTGCCATTGAGAACATAGCATTAATCCACCTTAGGGTTGTTCCTGATGGAACATATTCCATTCCTCTCGGAACACCATGATGACAAGATACTTCGCGAAAAGCTTTGATGGAGAGTGCCTAATGTCCAGGCAAATGGAAGATGCGAGGAGTAAAGGACTTTGCGTGAATTTATCAAACATAACATATCTTAGAGTTTGGGAGAACATTTGTTACCGCGTCTTCATAAATTGAACAATTCCATATTCTTGTAGAATGAGATGTAGAGGGATTTACGGTAGTTTTAAAGCAATGGTTTACTGTAGGATTCAATACCTCAATAATCCCTCGATCTTATAAGTAAACGATGCAGATCTTATAAGTAAACGATGCATTGTAAGTAACTTAATTGCATATTAATTACTAACATATGTTTTAGCATAGGCGAATACAAGGGAGGGCAGTCATGGGGGCAGTCCGATGGGGGCAGTCACCCTTCTCTTGAGGTACTCATCACCAGTAAATTATCAGTATTGAAAATAAAATAAAAAGGAATTTTTAACTGTTTTTGATGCTAGCAGAAGGGCTCTTCTCGAAATACTTTTCGCAATTGAAGTCCAAAATATAGGAGGTCAATATTTGTAAACCAAACTGTGTAGTAAAGGTTACGTATTGAAATGAATCACCCCTCCCTTGTGGGTAATCGTAAGAGGAATAACTTAAATTCTTTCTCATTATTTCTGCCATTTTTATTGCTCACTAATTTCGTTATTTTCTTGTTTTTTCAACGTATTTTACTTATAAGGAAACATTATTCCCATAAAAGTGACAGTGACATCGGAGCGGGATTTTTTCCAGTTCATAAAAAACGCAAAAATCAGAAATAAAAATGAAGTGAAAGATTTTTTTACTTTTTTTTCAACTGAATTTACTTAAAAAGACACAATGTCCCATGTCAAAGTGGCATCAGAACATATTTTTTCAACACACGCAGAACGTATTTTGAAGCAAAAAGCTGATTAGAAATTTAGGAATTATGAGCCCCTTCAGAACTAATTCTTCGCGCATTCAACACCGCGTTTAAATGCAAAAGTCTTAATCAACGCTATCCAAACATCGATTCCCGCGCTTTAAACGGCTCCGCAGCAGAAAGAGTGCACCTCAATTACAAGACTCGGGGCACACAAACACGTCAGTTTGTAATTTTCGTATTTGAATAAAACTCTCGTCAAAGTTCCATTAACATAATGGGGAAAAGAAGGAAGTTTTCAGTGTGCTGACCCAGCCACCAGGAGGGAAAAGAAACCTCAATTTTTGGGTGTAACTCGGTGGCAACACCATGAAAATGACGTTTGTGGTAAAAGGGAAAGTGTAGAAAGACTTTAATCATTGTTGCAGAATTTCTCACCTGCTTTAATCAGAGTGAAGCGCTCATTTGTGGGGTCTTAATCAAAAATTGGGATTGGAAAGTTACTTTTAAAGTGCTGTAATAATGAAGTAATTATGTTTTTGTATTTAGAAACAAAAAAAGAGAAGTAATTAGAATGTCTTTTGTGTAGTTGGTAAATGTAGTATTTTTAAGATCATATTTTGGAGCTTTATTCTGTCAACTTTAACGTTAAAAGCTCGTGAAAACTTTGTCATTAGTACAAGTTTTTTTTATTATTATTACTTGTAAGTTAAGCATTTTCATAACATTTTTAAGGCACAATTTAAGTTACTCTCTGCTTGTAGCTGTTATTATTGCAATTGAAATGTAGTTCTCGTAAAGGTCACATAGTTTATGAAAACTTAGCGTAACTAAATTTAATGAAGCATTTTATAAAAATTATAATCATATGTGTAAAAATTTAGTAATGGGCTCGCTAAATAAGTTATCCTTTAAATCAACATTACTTATATATGAGCTTTATATGAGGTCAAATGAAATGAAAAATAACAAGATTATTATGCTTCCTAAAATTTAATATACCAAAGTCTTACAAATAAACATATGAAACTGGTAAGATAAATTTAATTTATCTACCAGTTTGTTGGCTATCTTAGCTACATTAAGAGGATTTTTGCCTCCAGCTCGATTATTGGCTATTCCTAACTGAGGAGTCCACAATAACAACGAAACTGCAGTCTTAGGATGCTATGATCGAGCTGTGGGTGCATTTGCTTCAGTTCTACCTTAGCCTTGGCTTATGGGCGGTAACTCATTGCATATATGAGACACGTATGTGCTATTCCTTTTCTGATATCTGTCATCCTGACACGAGCTGTCATTAATAGTTAAAGTGAAAAAAAAAATTAAATCACTTTGATCTTGGACAAGATTCTATGAAAGCGTGACTGCCTCGTGCAGCATGAACAGTCTTAAATGAAACGTTTCTAGACTTAAAGACGTGCATCAGGTTTACTCTAATCTCATCAGCTGTTTTTCACCATAACTCATAGACTACACTAGGAACACTAACTTTCAGAGAATTTTCTTTTTCGCTAAGTTCGTAGAGTAAACATTTCGTGAGAGTCATTAACTCGAAAGGCTCAAGTTTATGAAGTTGTCAAATACAGATTTTTTTGAGTAGGCACTATTTGCTCTGAAGTTCTTACAATGCGTTTAAGAGTTTTTCATTTTGCGGTATTTCCAGGAGTAGTTGTTTGAAATACAAAAACATATGTATGCTTTGACTGATTTGTGCTTGAAATAAAATCAATAACACCACCAGGTAAGTGTATACAAGAGCAGGGGGAGGGGGGGGGTACTTAACTTGTGAGTTTTTTTTTTTTTTTTTTTCACTTTGAACTCTTCCTATACAGACAATTGGCAAAAGCTCCGTAATTTGCCTTGAAATTGCGCATTGTCTACAAATCATGTTTTTCAGATTGACTTTACATACATTGATTCAGAAATATACTATTTACTTCTTTAAGTGTAAATTAGTTGTAGAACTTATGTGTCATATAAAGCAGTGAGTGACCGCCCTGAGCAAGGGCTAAGGCAGGAACATGCAATCTACCGCCAACTCGGCCATTTCGATCCATGGACTGCAGTTTCGTGCTTATTATGCACTCATCAGCATGGAATACGAAACTAGCCGAGTTGGAGGCAAAATTCCTCTTAGCCGCATCTGACTATCTGAGAGGTTAACTCGGCTAGTTTCGTATTGTATGCTGATGAGTGCATAATAAGCACGAAACTGCAGTCCATGAATCGAAATAGCCGAACTGGCGGTATATTGCATGTTTCTGCCTTAGCCCTTGCTTTTGGGCGGTTACTCACTGCTTTTCCCTCGAGATCTGACTTAAAAATTTTACGAGTTGTACCGTACCAAGTGCGGTCGCTCGCTGGTGTTCTAATTTCACGTTAGCTACCAGTTTTTTTCGGCTCTCTTTGCTTTAAAAGGATTTTTGCCTCCAACTCGGCTACTTTCGTATTCCATGCTGATGAGTGCATAATAAGCACGAAACTGCAGTTCATGGATCGAAATGGTCGATTTGGCGGAATATTGCATGTTATTTATCATAGTTAAGCTGACTCATTTTAGCCAACCTCCAAGTTTATATTGTAATCGCTTCTCCCGCTCTCTAATGATAAAGCAGTACATTGCTTATGATTCCTTTTACTTGCGTTCCATGTTTTTCTAATATTTCAACTGCTCATTGTAAGAATCTCAGGAAGCTAGTGGAACAGAGCATCGTGTAACTCGTATGGAACATGGAATGATTTTTGAAGGAACAATGGCAACAGGACAGAATAAAGGTGTGGGGTGTAGCCAGCCCGAAGAGGTGTTGGTGGTTAGAGAGATAGACAGTAGTTAAAATACGTGTAGCGTTTTTGGTGTGCACTTTCTGAAGTTTGTACACAAATTCTCAAGTTTTCTCTCAATAATTGCGCAGTTATTGTGTGTGAATAACGCAGTCATAGCTACATGAAACACAGAATCGAGTTAGACCAATACTGCCTTTGAGGTGGTTTTCGCACGGAGTCAAATGAAGTTTACTCTCATTCTCTTAAATTTTCAAATGTTCAATTTTATACATATTTACAACTCTTTCAGTGCTATGTTATTCTGGTCCATATATATATATATATATAGAAAGAGAGAGAGAGAGAGAGAGATGTATATCTGAGTGTGTATGTGATCAAATGTTACAAAACAAAAATTTGATAACCAAAATATAAAATTCAAAAGCCAGTGTAAAAGAGTGAAGTCAAGGCACGTGAGACCGAAAAAAAGAACTACATAGTGTGCGGTGTCAAATTCTTCCTGCAGCATGCTCATGGTGAATACCACAGTTAATCCTCCGGCCGCCGCGTAACCGCGACGAATGACGTGTCCGTGCGTGACTTATGAATTCCCGGCAACCTTTCTGCGCCCGGGCCAATCGAAGCGAGACACGACACCGCTACTGATCCTCTTTTCGAAGTGATTGGACCGTCACGGTCGACGCGCTCGTCCAACCTTCACAACTCTGACCAAGCGTTGAGGCTCTAAATTTGGAGCACTCCAAATCATATTTCACTTTTTCCCGATGCCCTATGTGAATGTCACTGGAGCATTCTATCGCTTACAGCAATGTATCAGTGCCGAAATGGATGGGACAAGGTAGGTATATGGGGAGAGAGGAACTACATCACGATTAAACAGCTCTGTGATCTTTTTTGCTTATTTTTGGGACCGTTTCTACGTGCTCCAAAAGCCTATATTGTGAAATAGTTTTAGAGTAGGGTAGTCTGTTTGCCTTTCAAGTTTCATTTGTATCATTTAGAAATCCTGGTAACCCAGATGACAAATCACTCAATTGTTAAAGCCAGGCAGTTTTGTAAAGATATAAATAAAATTACTCAAAAATATATTAAACTTGGTACCTCTTAAATTCCCTGCCGACAGTAGTAAGAACCAAAAGTTTGGTTGAATTATTATTATCATTTCGGTATGAATATAGATTTTTCGAATGTGAAAACGATAAAAAGAAATTACACTTCATTTACAGCATTGCCTAAAGCAATTTGGTATTTTAATTCTTATGTAAAAGGATTTAAACAAAATATTTTGCTATGATTTAATGAGAGAGATGGTTGTGAAATTGGCCCAAGTAGGAAGAAAGGGAAATCAAGAAGCGTGAAATCACATATTTCTGTAATGAAAAAGTTAAAAAACTAAAACATCAGTTATGGGCAGCCCCAGCATTGGAAATTAAAACATTTTATCCGACTTTTATCTAAGCAGATAGCAAGAAATTCCTATGAAATAATTGAACCCTGTATTAAAAAAAATGTCGAACTCTGAATGTTACAGAAAATAACAAATATTCTCCTTTATCAAACAACAAAAACTTTCCTCTTATTTTTAGTCAGAAAAAATGCACCCCTTTACCCACTTCTCCAACATCCCACACTAAAATAAGATACATGTTTCGATACAAGGCAGCAAAAAATCTTTGTCCATGTTTACAAGTCCATCCCGGGCTACTTAGGAAATTCTCCGACTCTAACCACTGCGGCAGAAAAATTTATCTCTCTATTTCACGGCCCGATTCCTCTCCGAAAAATCAGCCAAGGATTGGGCACCCCCCACCGCAAGAGGCACGGCGTCTATATATAGTGCCTCTTCCTCGGGCCCATAAGCTTAAGTGCCGGCCAAGGGACTGCGTGTCCTCCAATCGATGGAGAGTGGCCGGTTTATATTCCAGGGTAGTGTTCCACCAATTACTGCCAGTGCTCGGAGCCGCGAATGAAACCCGCCGTAAGTGGCACCCCACAGAAGCAGATTAAGTGAATGGATTCCTGCCGTCTCCCTTTTGTTTTACTTTGCTCTTACCTCTCTCTGAGAAAGTTGAACCTGATTGTGCAATTGATATGGTTTTATATGCTTTTGCTCTTGGTGGTGGTTAAAAGTACTTGTTTCCTAAAATATTGTCTTTGTGAAGAATATGCTTGGGTAAAGTAGATTTGGTTATAAAAACTACTATCTGTGTTCAGGTGAATTACAAAGGACCTACACAAAACTATTTAGACTTTCGTTAAAATAATTTGTTCCGCAGAGTACTTTAAACCTAAGTTAACGGTCAGAGGTTTGTGGCTCTTCGAAAGGTAGAACTATCTGCATACTTCTACAAAAAAAATAAATAAATAAATAAAACTACTTTTAAAAGTTAGCGAAAAAAGTTATGCATTTTTTAGGAAATATATCTGGTACTTGGAGAGCATTTTAGCACACATTGAAATTAAACACACGATACTGCTTTCTGCACAGCTTTATTTTTAATAGTGAAAAAAGTGTCATTTTTGAGTTTCAAAACAAAAAGTAAACTGTTCTTCAACTGATCTCAGTATACAAACGCACGCAAAAAAGTATTTTTATATTTAAATGCGGCATTTTATATCGTTTAAGAACAAGGAGTTGAACCTTTTATTTTCATTCATTCTGTTTTTGAATTAACACCAGTTACTGCCAGTACTCGGAGCTGCGAATGAAACCCGCCGTAAGTGACACCCCACAAAAGCAGATGAAGTGAATTTATTCTCTTGAGAAAATTGAACCTGATTATGCATTTGATATAGTTTTATACCCTTTTTCTGTTGGTGGTTAACAGCCGTTGTTTTCTACAATATTGTTTTTTGTGTGCAGCTTTCTTTAGCAAAGTAGATTTGGTCGTAAAAACTGATAACTGTGTTAAGGGGGTTAACAAACTACCAGTCCAAAATTATTAATCAACCTTTAAATGTATATTTTTTCACATTAAGTATTTTAATCTAAATTTAACGTTCCGAAGTTTGTGGCGCTTTCAAATGCAAAGTTAATCCATATTCTTCTACAAAAAAAGTTACTGATTTGAAAAGTTAGAAAGAAAACTTTTTATTTTCTAGGAAAACTATCTATTACTTGAACAGCATTTTAGAGCACAATAGGATTGCGCAAACCTTACTGTACTCCTAGTTGTTTGCAGCACGTTTTTATGTTAAGGAAAGTATCATCTATAAATTTTAAAACTAATAGAAAAACATCTTGAACTGATCTCTCTATATGAGCAAAAAAAGGGAGTGTTATAAATTTAACTGTTGTCGTTTTAAATTAGTTCAAGAGCAAAGAATTGCACATCTTATTCTGCTTTTGAATTTCCACCTATTACTTCCAGTGCTCAGAGCTGCGAATAAAACCCACTGTAAGTGGCACCCCACACAAGCAGATTTAGTGAATGGATTATTGCCGTCTCACTCGTTTTAGTTTGCTTGCCTTTCTCTGGGCTCTGAGAAAGTTAGACCTGATTGTGCAATTGATATGCTTTTATACCCTTTTGCTCTTGGTGGTGGTTAAAAGCAATTGATTTCAAACATATTTCGTTTGTGGTGACTTTAATTTTGTGCTCATGTTTTTTGGCAAGGTAGATTTGCTCATAAAAATTACTAACAGCGCTCATGTGATTAACAAACTACCAATTCAAAAAGATTAACCGCCCTTTAAATATTTTCTTTTTCTCGTGAAGTAATCTAATCTACATTTAAATATCAGTTGTCATCTGAAAACTAAAGTTGTATTTGTACTTTTTCTTAAAGAAATTACTAATTTAAAGCATTAGGATTTTTTTTTTACTAAGTTAGAAATAATTTTGCTACGAGAGGACGAAACACGAGATTTTGATTTTTGCCTGCACAGTTTTTTTTCTCTTTATTGTGAAGAAACTTGTCTATGAATTTCTCCCAAAAAATTATAATCAAAATAGTTTGGTGTTTTTTACGCTGTATAGAAGAAACCTTTATTTAGTTTGCACAGTTATTAATTCATTAAGTTTGTGATGTATTTATTACGCAACCTCTAAACTTAATGATCCCAGTAATTGAGTAAAAGAACTTGATCATATTTCTTTCAACGCAATAAAGTTACTACATTTTCGAAGTCACAACGAATGCTATAACTAAGACATGGTTTTAAATTAGCCCTAGCCCCACTCCTTGCTCCACTACCGTTATGAGCAAACACACTCCCAAATTATACATAAATAATGGTACTTCTAAAACACATAATTAAATATATACTTTATTTAAAGAGTAAAGTTAATCACGTTTCAGAATCCATTGAAGAGCAAAACTTTCCGAAGACAGTAATAGCAAATACTTTGATGAAAACCCAAACTTCACGCACGGATTAGCCAGAAACTATCAATACCCTATTTAACAATCCCCCGAGAACGAAACAGAAAAGATTAACCCCGCACCCCACCCCCTTCCCCCCACCGCTCGAGTACCTCCCCCGCTCTCGTCTTCCACGTATTGAGTCTTCCAGGTATTGATTGCTCGTGGTTGGAATGGTGTTCAACTTCTCCTTGATGGGGTAAACTCGTTTCTGAAAGTTTTTGTTGATATCGGGATTGCTTCCTCTTTTTTTTTTTTTTCAACTTCTCTGCCCAACCATTCATCGAGATTCTTCTCCTTTTGTATCGTTTTCCGTTGTAACATTGGTCAGTGGGTGATTTTGGGTGTCTTGGGTGGTGCCGATCCCTCAAACGAGGATGATGGAGTTCGGGAAGAACTTAATTCCGGTTCTGTTTCTGCTCGTATTGGTGAAATCTTTTATGGAGTTATATAAGGCTTAGACTTTTTTGTTTTGAAATTTTCTTGCGAAAAAAAATCGATTGTTTCTGTTTAAACTTTTTTTTTTTTTCATTCCTCTAACTCGAGAAAAAAAATTTTTCAGCATCAGCCTCTGTTCCGAGGTACAGCATGGAAATTATAGATTATTTAACGCCTCAATAGAAATTTATGTTTTAAGTAATTAAATTGCTATTAATGTCGGATTTATTATAATTACTAGCTGCGCTGCCCGGTTCTGCCAGGTATACCTTGAAAATAAAATTTATGTCAAGTAACGCGTGTATATAAAAGTCCCGATTAGATTTAAGTCGACATTTTGCGCAGTACGAAAAATGAATCAATCACCAAAAAAGATTTAAATCCCCGCTACAGGAAAAACAAAAGCAAGAATTTTATTTGTTTATGTTCAAAAAATGGCAACACCTTTTTCTCATTAATAATTTATTTCACCCTATTTAATTTATTTCACGCTCGTGCAGACGATTTTTATAAATCCAATTTAAAATGGATATTTCCAAATTTTCAAATGCCCATATCTTTCTTCAGGGTGAAAATATCGATTAGTAGTTTTGAAAACCTTCGGAATTAAACTTTCCTAACAAGTATTTTTTGCGTTCTTTCGAATGAGACCAAGATCAAGAAGATCCGAGAAATATGCCGCTAGATAGAGCCATTTTGAAGTCCTTTATTCAAAATTCGAACGGATCGGTACTTTTTTCCCACTCAAAAACCACCCATGATCCTTCCCGTGTGCCCAATTATCTCTTTGCCAAATTTCGTACAGATCCGACGTAAACTGTGGATTTGTATAAGGTACGCACATATGTATATGATTTAATATTTGTTTTATTTATATGGATTGCGAAAATAGTCAATATCTGCTTTGTGTTGGAATGGTGCTCAACTTCACCTTGGTGGGGTTATCACGTTTCTGAAAGTTTTTGTTGATATCGGGATTGCTTCCTCTCTTTTTTTTTTCAACTTCTGAGCCCAACCATTCATCGAGATTCTTCTCCTTTTGTATCGTTTTCCGTTGCAACATCGATCAAGTATGATTTCGGGTGTCCTGGGTTTTGTCGATCCCTCAAACACTCACACAGACACTCTTTCGGGTGTCCTGGATTTTGTCGATCCCTCAAACAGGAATGATTGAGTTCGGGGAAGAACTTAATCCCGGTTCTGTTTCTGTTGTACTGATGAAGTCTGTTATGGAGTTATATAAGGTTTAGACTTTCTCTTGTTTGAAATTTTCCTGTAGAAAGAATCAATTGTTTCTGTTTAAACTTTTTTTTCACACTCGAACTCGGAAAAAACAAATTGAGCCCTAGCTCTGATCTACAGCACCAGAAAAAAATATAGATTCTATATGTACTTAAGATCTTAATAGAAATTGATTTTTTTTTTTTTCTGAATAAGTTGTAGTTAAAGTCTTTTTTTATGAAAATACTTAATTGTGTGTTTATAATTTAAAAAAATCGAGATTTTTCCCGCAAACTCTTCAAAAGAATATTAAAATAGAACAGAAAAGCTGAACTAAATCGTGTTTAAAAAAATGGCTTAGGCAGGAATTCGTGTGAAACAGGCGATCGCAAATTGCAATCGCTACTGGAAGTGAATTACATTAGAACGTTTCTTGATAAAAACATCGTGACGTCAGCGTGACGTTTGCCTATGAAAAACGAGCTAGATAATACGTCACAGCCTACTTGGCGAATAAGAGGAGATCGCTGACTGCTTGTTAGCTCTTATTGGCTCCACCCGTAGTGACGTCAGTGCGATTAGCATTCATTGCGATTGCAAATTATCCAAATTTAGGAATTTGCAATTGCAATAGTGAGTTGCGATCGTCCGTGTTTCACTTGAATTCCTGCCTTAGTGTTAAAACATAGTGTTAAAAAAATAGGAATTTCAATATCAGGATCAAGCTTCCAAATAACTACTATTTTAATATAATGCTTAAAATATAGGAATTGTAATTAATTCTAAAGCATACACTAAGTATTGAAGCATTAAGTCTAAATATTGAACATATGATTAAACGTATAATATCAGGTTTACTAACATTTTAAAAAGAATGGTTAATTTACATAACTCCCAGTCTAATATGAAATCATAGAAATTATCCCTTCAACTTTCAGAGCGAATATCATACATTAAATTTAAAAAAAAAAACTACTAAAGTGAAAAAATATCAGAAGTGTCAATTTTAGAGATCGTTTTTAAACAAATACAGATAAAAACTTGAAGTAGAGAAATTGTAATTAACTCCTTATCATGTAGTAAATATCAAAATATGATCTATCCATTTAAGGAGTCATAAAAACATACACATGTAACTCGCTTGGAATACTCCCTCAGTAGACTGTTAAAGGCAATAAGTAAACTTAGAGTTATAGAAAAGTTTTGGCAGCAAAATATATTCGTTGGAGATATGTTATAAGTAGAGATAAATAACTATTTAAGTTTTTATTTTACAATGTTTTGAAGTATATGTTTAAAAAATCGTAACACACTCAAAACTGCTTAAAATATTTTAATTTTTAAACATGCTAACACTATCAATAATAAATTTTTAAAAATATCTAAATGATTATTGAATAATATGCTAATGGCTGCCAAATTTTCCGACTTACATAGACGTGTTCATTTTGTATTTATTACATCACTTTAAATATATTGGCCTCTTGCGATCGCTGTTTGAAAATGAATCGCGCCATTTTACGCTCATTTCCCTACTTCTGCTCAACTCAACACAACAGTGATCTCCACGGGAAACACATTTCTGTCTTTCTTAATTTAAAACAACTTCTATTGACTGTTTGTTGACAGAATTGAAATAAAACCGAAATGACTATTATTAAAACGGATGAAAATAAGCATTCCCTCCCTTCAAATAGTTCTTTAAAATCCCTGAGGGAAAATTCGAAACCGTAAACGTGTAATGCATCGAAGAAAAAAAAAGGTTCGAAGGGGTTCATTTTCACCACCGATGCATAAATGGAATAAAGATGATTACGGCCATTCTGCTCCGTTGATTTCCAAGCTTTCTAATGAGTTTCCTCCCAAAGCGAACGGAAAAATTTGTTCTCCCATATGTCTTTTGAGTTTTTTTTTTTGTTCTTTTCCCACCAACATGCATTTCTTAATTCTTAAATTCATCTTTTCCGAACGTTGCCAAAAATGCGGTTACGCAAATAATGTCATATTTTGCTATTAAAACAGGAATGTGGTGTTTTTTTAAATCTCGTTCACACTTCGCTGTGGGGGGAAAAAAAGTTGCAAATATGCTGGTGGAATTTGAGGAAGAAACATGTGAATGAATATAACTAATAAACAAATATTTAATTTGGAACTTTTTTTTTCTGGTGGAAGAATTTTACTGACATGTCTGGCGATTTTTCAAAAATGGATGAAATTTTTTTTGCTCTGAATAAAATGAGCACGTGTGGGAATGTTATCATCAAAATAATGTTGGCATGAAAAAAACGTATTTAGTTACTTAAACTTCCGTGGTATGTTTGTTGCAACAATCAACCTGTAAAAATACGAGGAATTTCTCCTTTTTATTTTTATTAGTAAAAAGAAGCATACCACGTTGCGCACTAATTTTTCAATTATTCATAATTAACGACAAGTTTTAGTTTTTCTGATGTTTTCTATATAAAGATAAATATTTATGATGCATTAAAAAATTATTGAGATAATAAAGTCAGGTTTTTGCATATAAAATGAAATTACGGATATAAAGTGAGTTTGAAGTAAATTGTGCGAAAAAAACTTGATGTGTCTCATCTTTACAATTTTACTCATTAAAGAAAACTTAATAAAATTTTCTACTGTAACATTTTGATCAGAATCTTATACTTTTCAAATCTTATTTCATACTTGCATTACATTAAATTCTAGATTTCACACATTGACGTTAACATAGAACTATTAATGCAGTTAAAAATTAAAAGAAATTTCGTCTTTAATGTGATTAAACATATACAACTTCTAAAATAATTACTATCATTAAATTTATTTCTACTTTTTTTCAACAATTCCAAGGAAAATTTCACTTTTGCATAGACATCATTACATTTATTTATATTTCTCTCAAGCAAATTCATGTAAAATTGTAATTATTTATAATAAAGCTGTTTTCCAGATTTTGATTAATATTTTGAATTTCTAAATACTGTCGGCCCCGCTTAAACGAATACTGTCGGTTCCAAGAAATATTATTCGATTAAGCGGAGTATTCGTTTAAGCGGGGACCTTTAACATTGCGTTTATAGCATGGGGAATATTCCGTTCCGGGATGTTTTATTCGTATAAGCCGGGAATTCGTTTATCCGTTACCCGATTAAGCGGGGACGGATGTATATATATATTATATATACTACTCAGATGTGTATTTGTACGCGTAGATGCTAAATAATAATCAAACCAGTTTGTTCTAGTATTTCTTGACATCCTACACCCAACACCATTTCACGTATGCAAATTGCCATCAAACATCCACCCCTAACAAAAAAAAAAAAAAAAAGGGATTGGAAATGACCGTAACATGCATTTCCTAAAAGCGAGCAAAGAAGAAGAATCTCTCGTCTCCGAAAAAACAAAGACGAAAAAATTCCACTGGAAAAAGATGCTAAACCCATAAAAAGAATCTCAAATCCAAAAGAGATAAGAAATGCAATATTAACCCATTTGACATCCTTGCAGCGTACGCAAATATCAAGCGAAATGGCGCACCGATACTTTTCTTTCTTTTTTTTTTTCGGATTTACTTATTTAGCAGCAGTGTCATCCGTGATGGTAAATGTTTAGATATTTTTCTTGGAAACAAATGTGTTACTCCCGCACTATATTCATATTTTTCAACGTAAAGATGCGGAAAATGGCAGGGGAAAGTTTTGAAATTCGATTCCTAAAAGTTTATGAGCCAGAACTTTTTTTCGCATACTTGTAACGATATTGCGAAAAATCATACGGACATTTAGATGGGGACGTAATAATTAATGTTAAACAGCTTTTGAGATCTAGCTACTTAAGTTTTAAAAACAGAACTCAAGGCGAAAAAAGAAAAAAAAAGCATTTTTGTAAATAAAAATCACTACAAAATCGTAGATTTAGTTACATAATAAAATATACATGTCATATTATTAACTACTTTGGCAATGTATTAGTTAGGAATGCACCGATTAATTGATAGAATCGATTAATCGGCCATTTTGTCGATTATTTATAATGGGAAAAATTGGGCCGATGAATCGGCGCGGGAAAAATATTTAAAATATTTTTTTAATATGCCTTCAAAAAAAATGATAAATTTGTTAACAGTAAATAAATGTAATTTTCTGCAAACACATATATATTTATGCATAAATGGGGCAAATTATGTTAAAAAATTGTTTTTTTTTTTTTTTCGGAGGAGGGCGACATTTCAAAAACTTTTTCGCGGTTCCGTCTTACTATAGACAGTGCAGTGGCATATTTACAGGTTTAGGGGCCCATCGCAACAAAATATCAGGTGCATTTTTGAATCCTCTTGGCAGCCTCTATGGTTCCTCCCAATTGTGAAATTTGTTACATGGTAAGTTCGCTACTAAGACACTGAACCGGACTGATTTACCATAATTAAAATTACTTATGTGCTAATCTTACAAGAACTAGATAAAATTAAAATAAAATGAAAAGAAGCAGTAAAGAATTTATGGCATCAAAAGTTACACAAGCACACGCAGACACGCATTTCACTAACTTCAAAGAGTTATTTATACGTGGAATTGCTTTTGACAACTGTTGCAAAGCGTTTTATGACGACAAGGGGGAGTTCATTGAGACCAAAGTTCAATCACAAATTGTTTAGTTTAATTTCAAACTAATGTAGAGAGAAGTGAATGAACTTGTCAATTTTAAACTCTTATGAAGGCTTACAGACGACGAAATCAAAGTTAATATGCTGAATAACAATTATGATCCAAAGCTTTATCTGTAGCAGACGAATATTAAACAAATCCTGCTCCTAAAGTACAAAGAACGACTATTTACTAAATGCTAATTAATAGCATACGAATTAGCATGTAAAGGGAAAACACTGCAGTCATCTGTTCAATATGACATGGACAAACCTATCGGTTTTGTCGTTAACATTTGATGCATGTTAGTACAAAACTCAAAATACATATTCATTTGGTTCAATAAAGTTTATAACAAAGAAATCTAATTACCATCAAGAGTTTGGAGCTCTTGTTGTGAAATAGCATAAAGATTTAAACTAAAAAGAAAAGTCCTCAAATAACAATGGAAAATCTTCGTAATTTCGGAATAAACAGCAAAGGTTATTTTAAACAGTGGTATTTTAACTCTTGGTTTAAACTCACTTAGAATAGGTTAAGCTTTTAGATAATTGTTGAAGCATTACTTCAACAGAAATTCTTTTGTTTAATTAATGTGCAGTATTATTTTCCTTTATCTCTTAGACTAACATAAAACATAAATATATGCCCAAAATTAATGTAAGAACATAATAAAACACTTAGAAGGGATTGAATCACTTGTTATTTTTATTCCTTGTGCTTTAGGGTAAATAGTAACGTTTGATCTAATATCATTAGTGCTTGATTTGAAAAACGGAATGTTTCGGTAGGGAGGCGTAATTAAAAATAGGAAAATAAACAAAAAATATTTTTTCAACAAAATGAGAGATTTGAACAAACATTGAGCTTATTTTACAGTTCACACCAAAATTTCCGTACTCATTTCAACTCAATGTACTTAAAAATCATTTTTATTGTATGTTACTTTATTACTAACCCATGTTCGGAGCTAAAACGCTAACTTAACTGAGATTAACAGATTTTACACTGAAAAACAATTCATATTTCCGGAATAAATACAGGTAAAGTTTTTGAAATGTTCTCAATGGGCTTAGATTATAGTTTGAAACGTAGCATCCAATGAGAAAAACATTATTCAAAAAAAGTCAGAGTAAAAGGGATAAAACATTTCAAGTTACAAGATCTAACGCAAATAAAAATCTCAAAAAAATATTAGTTTTCAGACCATATATTTAAATATTTCGCTTACATTAGTATTGATGCATTAGACACAGTTTTTGAGTCAAAAATAATGTCTTTTTTTTCTTTCTGTCTTTTTTTTTCTTTTTTTTTCTATTTTTTTTTTTTTTTTTTGGTGTTTAGTGTTAAATTCGACTTTTAGTTCTTATGATATCTCTTCCAATGTACTTAATTAGCTATAACTTCGTTTCTTATCATCGTAGAAATAAAATTGAAATATTTTAAGAGTCCTGAAAATCTAATCTTTTTTTTCCAAAAATTGTCATTTTACAGCAGGCAGACCCCTTAAAATTTGCAACACACTTATAAACAAAAATGAGCAGAAAACTTCCAAGAGAAAGAAGACATCGTGCTTTTGATGTCCTTTTTGCATCTAAATGATTCTTTCGCTTATGCATGTTAAGCATGAAACGACCGCGAAAAGAATAACGCTGCAAAAACTGAAGTCAAGAGATTTTTAACGTATGCTTTCGGTGGAAAAAAAAAACCACGTCTCCATATACATTCCGCTTCTTCAAAAGTGAAGCATAAAAAGAAACGACGACCCGGGGAAAAAGAACCCAACCATAAAAAGAAACCCCGAAATCTAAAATAGATAAAAAGAAGGTAATATTAACCCATTTGACTTCTCGGATATGTAGGCAAATGCCCAACAAAATGGCGGACTGATGTATTTTTCGCTTTTTTCTTTGTTTGCTTCTGATTCACTTATTTAGCCACTATTTTAGCCATGTGCATCTAACGGCGGAGATTTATACTTTTTTCTTGCAAGAACAAATGTGCTTTTGGAGCTCAATTTGCATGTGTTTACTTGATAGCGAGGGGGAAAATCCGGATATTATTTTTTTTACCTTGTACCACATCTGCATTTATGTGTCTATCCCAAACTTTGAGTAAAAGAAGATCAATAATAGAAACTTGAAAAAAAAACTTTTTCATTTTTTCTGCTTCTGGAGGAAATAGTGGCCGGATATTGAAGAATAAATGTGGTGTGGACATTGCATTTTTTGCCGTTTATTCATCCAAAAATAATGTCAATGTATTTTGCAAAAGATCTTTATGGATTAGAGGAAATTCAAAATAAACAAATAAATTAATTAAGTAATAATGTTAATAATAATAATTTCAAAACAATCAGGGTTGCATATTGCATGATTTGCATGTTTTCTACTTTCCGTAATCTCAAAATAAGAGGGGTTTTTTAATTATTATTCTTAGTATTTACTGTAAAGGATCGAAAAATTTGAGAAGTATGCCAATTAGGATTTTGTCATTGACGCTCTTCTAAAATGTTCCTACTGTACTGTATTTCAAACTTTTATTGCGTTACATGGTAAGAAACAGAAACGTATAATTAGAAAAGTTTCCTTTTCCATTTAAGACTTAAATGTGCACGTGCATGTCGGTGTTTTATTATTATTTTTTTTTTTTTTTAAATTTAATTTTTTTTTTTTTTTTTTTAATTTTTAATTTTTTATTTTTAAGGAAAAAAATTACGGTATAAACTGCATTTACTGATGCTAAAAAAATTGCATCTAGGATGCCAAAGAACAGAAAGAGTTATGGAGAAATACCGTAAATCTGTTATCGTAAGGGTTTTTATTCGCTACAAGATCAAATGTTATCCATAAAGCATTAGGAACACCTACAGTTTTGTTTTGGTAAATTTTAAAACGTTGCACAACTGTTACTTTTAATATCCAACTTCTTCTGAAAATGGGGTGATATTTTACATGTAGAAATGCTTAATATTAAGACATAGATTGAGCAATTTTGACCCATTGCTAATACCACAGTTGCGTTTTCATAAGCAAAATTAAAAAACATATTCCATAATATATGAATTCATTAGTTTGTAACTATACAGTGTAGTTGGAATTGATTTTCTATTTTAAATAAAAATTAAAAACTACAATTTCGGTTGTTTTTTAAAAATCCATTAATGCATAAAACTTGAATTAAGAAATACATTTAATTTAACTATTATTTACTTACACAACTATACCAACTAAAGATAATGTACCATTGCAGTTCGATGTAGACAAGTAGTATTAACAAGATACATTTGGTGTTTTCTTTCTTTTTTTATAATAAGTAGCTTTTTTTTTTTGTAGATTAAAGCATCAAATTACTTGCTTTTTTGAATTTAAAAAAAAATGTAAAAATTATTTGTACTTTTATCTAACTATTTGGCTGCAAGCAAATTATAAATTTATTTGCTTATAAACTTTTTTTTAAAGTAGCACTTAATCATCCCTATGCATAAATGATGTGTTAGAATTTTGCTAGATTTTTGATATTAGAGACTCGTACTTGATGCTAACAATGTTTAAATGTATGTAGAATAAGAACTATTTCTAAGAAGATTGTAAGTACGTAGTACGATTTATATTAAAGATGTGAAACTGAAGCAAAAAATATGAAATAGCTTAATATTTATAAGACAAATATATATATAATATGTTTATAACTTATATGGTTTTTTTACGGACTAGCCATTACTTGCCACATGAAGCCACACAAAAAATAATATTCTCAATAATATTAAAAAATATTTTTTTGCGTTTAGAATACTTTTATCTCTGCTGTAAACTGAATTTTAGTGTTAGTTGGTAAAAACCGGTTTTTTAAATATTTTTTTCAAAACATAAGTGTTCAAAGGAACATCGAATTCTTGTTTGTGGAAGAGGTATTCAATCAACATATTGAATGCTTTACCAAAAGTAACTATTTTTACGATAGCCAACGGAACATGGTACGCACTTTATACCTATAAAATGAACTTATTTCGGCTTTGGAATTTCATTTTACGTTTCGCGACAAACACGATTATTTCTTTTCACTTATTTACTCTTTTCACATTTTACTACGAAACTTCCATAGAGGCGAAATAGCAGCACGTCTGCGAGCCAAATGTTGCCAGATGCCTTCCACTTCAGAGGAATAATAGTGCATTTGATAGCCAAATGCAATCCAATATTCGACTCGAACTCCCGGGCCCAACGTGAACGCAAATACCTTTCGTTTGTTTTGGTGCGCGACATGGTTACCATAGTGATTGCCGTAATGGCCGATGACGTCACCAGTCAAACAGAGCGCAGTCCCCTCTACCACTATCACCTGACTAATGTCATTCAATAATTTAACTGCTTGGGGACCGTATCAACTGCTGCATTTTCGACCCGCCCTGCATTTTTTCCCCTCTCCCAAACGATTTTTTACTCTTTCTTTTTCCTCCCCACCTGCCTTTTTAAATTTCTATGGCTTAGGAATATAAGTCACTGCACGAGTGCAGGCTTTTCTAGTTTATTGCGCTTTCGCAAAATATGTTGTCCGTACATATATTTGCGCACTCTTATATTTTTGTAAACTTTTTTCAGAATGCTGTTGTATATATTTTTCATTGCATTTGCTTTAATTCCAGAAATTATTGGTTGATCTACCTAATGCTCCAATAGTTTTCTCCAAGCAATCAGTAAATAAAATTTACTAATTATCAATTTTTATTTCAAGGTTTTTACAATTTTAATACTGTGCTTATTATAAAAGAAATCATATAAGACGGATCAAATACATGTATTAAAATAATAAAACGTTCGCATTACGCCAACTAAGTATTTAAGGTTCAGTTAACAAAATCTCTCCCTCCCCAACTTAATTAGTTGCTACTTTATTGCTGTACATTGTTAACAGTACGGCTTGGTAAAAAACGTTAATTGAACACGACTAAATAGTTATGTTAAACGTAATAAGTTTACATCAAACGAAGAAGATCGTATAAGTCAAGCTGTAAACTGATTTTTTTTTTCAATAAAAATTAATAAAAATATCATTTTTATTATTTATTAGTGTTAGTATTATGTTGGTCAAAATTTATTTAATAAAAAAAATTAAATAGATTCATTAAATGAAATCAATGACAATCTTTAAAAACCCCTTAGATTGCTCAAGTCGAGTCTGTAAACTGGTTTCTGCCACCACATATCTACCCTTGCAGTAAAACTACTTTTACGAAGAAGTCAGTATTCCGGAGTCATTCATCCTTTTTTCTTCTACTTCTGGGTGTGTGTGTGTATATGCTTCGCTTGCTACTTTTGAACATAAACATTCATGATTTTGTTATTATTTGTGAGGTGCTGAAGATTATGTTTGTACAATACGTTCACTGATAAATCATTATAATTATTTCGCAAAATTTTTGCTGTTTATATTTTTATAGCAGCTAGACAAAGCTGCTCACTTATTCGACTTAAAAAACGCTCTGAAAACAAAAATGCTCTGAAATATAAAACTTTGGACTCGTTTCCTAAAAATAGCACACAGATGATTATATAGTTTAGTTTTATTTATTTATTTTGAAATTCCTACTTTCAAATTATTTAAGATGTTTCTAGAAAACTAATTTTCCACTAAAGATCACGTTCCGTTATTTTCACTGATATACAGCTATAATTATTTTTCAAAGTTCAACCATTTGCATTTTACAGCAAACATACAAAACCGATGCAAACTATACAATACTCATTCATCTTAACTAACCATTTTAGAATAAGAACGCTCCAAAGAATACAATTTTAACTGCTAGTTTTGCAAGAAAAAAAAAACTCATTCAAAAATTTAAAAGCAAAGTTGAAATTCGTCTTGCAATTGTTAGGAATGTCAGCAGAGAGAAAAGAACATATAAATATTTATCAAATAGATTTAAACTAAATAAAAGATAATTTTTAACAAAAGTATTGCAGTTAACAAATATAACAAAATATCTACTAGCGTTATTAAATAGGCAGCTAAACAAAGCAGAATGTAAGCAAAAAGTTATGAAACAAACAATTATAGCTAATATAAAAAAATATAAGTGAAAGCATACTAAAGAGCAAAATAAGCATTTAGGGAAAACTAATTCATAAATAAAAGATGAATGAGGGCTTATGAATAATTAAAACAGTCGTTAAAAACATAAAATGAATAAAAGTTAAAAATTTCACAAGGAAATACGAATAGTTCAACAGAAAGAGAATAACGAAACGTCAAAGCTATTTTAAATACCATTTAACAGTAAAATAGTCAAATGTACCCTTTAACATATTGAAATGAAACTTCAAATGGCAACAATAAAACTTAGCTCAAACTTAAGAGAGTTAAGTGCAACTGCAAATTAAACTTAACGTATGGTCTTATTGTAAAGCATTTGCTTTTTACTTATTAGCTAAACATATATCTACTACATTAAAAATATAGAAATTATCCCCGCGTAGTCTTCAGCTACCTTTTAAATAAAATTATGTTTACCAAAAACATGTTTCTAAACCTTAAAAAAAAAAAAAGCAAGTGATTGTTCAGAGAAATATAAGAAGTTTTAATTATTCGTGACAAAATAACCTTTTTTTTTTTCTTCTTAACAATACATTTCAGCCTACAAAATCATAGTACAAGCTTTGTAATACCATTGCCTACTTACCAAATTGTATGTTTCCAGTAAACTAGTTTAAATATTATTATTGGGACATAATAGCCAAACAAGTCATTGCAACAAGTTGCAACCATAGAGGAGCGCGTTTCTACAGTATCATTCTGCCAAAGGTTATAACAATTTTAAAGTTTTTGGAGTGAAACTTCAAGCTATCCTTTTTAAAGCAAAGTGTAAACTAGTGGTCATCTGTAATTAAATTCTTTCTTTAGGTATTCATTTTTTTAAAATGATGCACGCTACAATAAAATTCTAGTTGAAGTATTAGCGATACAATTAAAATTAAAAAAAAAAAAAACTAAAAACCCAAGCTCTTAAAAAATAATTAAAAGCTTTAAAGAGTGAAAACAGCTAACTATTAATTCATAAATTGACTTTAAAAGCATCTAATTCCTGACAATAATTGTTAAAAAGGTTTAAAATTTAAACAAATAAAACTGTTATCCATATTTAAACTCAACAAAATATTTCTGAAACATAAATAGCTACAATTCAATAATGAACTAACTCTTTTGAACCGATTTTTTTGCAATGAATCTCACATTAGTGAAAATTTATCTCACAAAATTTTATTAACAAAATGATGACGTTTAATCGTTTTGTGGAGGTTGCAAAAATTTTTAAGTTTTAACAGTGTAAATATTTTTTAAAGACCTTTATTATTGCGATCCCTGCTAATCCCAACACAATTTCTCAACCATATGTGTCTTTTTACTGCAAAATTACACTTCCGAACGTATGCTATTTTTATATATCACTGTTAAAGAAACATGAGTCATGACACATGGAACCACATAGCTAGGGCAAGAGCCTAGGAATATTTGAACGTTGTATTTTATACAAATGAATTGCAGTTTCTTTTATTCTTTTTTCCGTTTTGAGAGAGGGGGAGGGGGTTATATTTTGCAATATTTTTATTCCGGGATGAACAAAAGAAGGGGGAAACTGACATGCGTAGTATATTTTCATATTTTGCATATTCCACTCTTCTGCATCAATCCTTCACAACAACGTTAAAAATTTCCAAGTTGCAAAATTACTTTTGGAAATGAGAATACACAACAAGGCACTTCTGTCCAGGAAAGGGTGCAAAATTTTTGAAACTCAATCTGTAGTTTCCTTAAAGTTTAAAGAAAAAACTAAAGTATGCTGCCGCAAAATCACGTTCGTATCACGTAGAATCTGCTTTCTCATCCAGCTTTAAAATTCATGACTTTCTTTTCATTTAATATTTAATGTTCCTTTTTACCACAGACTATAACGTAAACGGGATATGTGCTATAAATATACATACATCAGTTGCGTACAGCTAACTTAAATGTTCTTAAAAATATGAGGTTCTGCTTCCCAGGGGTTTGAAACAGTCGACAAAACGCATCTAATAAATGAGAATAGGTTTAATTATTCGTTCAACGTTATCTAATCCAAAAGTCAAACTCAGAATACAACCATTAAGTGTAGGAAAGACATTATCCTTTACAGCAGCCATGATATTTTCGTGTTACAATATATACAAAAAAGGCTCATACAGTTTTTATTTCGGTATACTTCGCTGAATTTGAATCTGTCTTACTTAAGATCCCTAAAGCAAGGCAACAGAATGTTTTGCTTGTTTCTATCTTACTTCTTCGTAAAAAAACCTAAATCCAAGAATTCCTCCTTGGTTCGTCTTTTTTTTTTTAAATATATATATATGTTTTTTTTTTTTTTTCATTTTTTACAGATATTAGAAGATATTAGAAAGTATGGGCATCGAAAGACTTATGATTTGAAGTTTTATTAAAAAATAGAAACAAAATATTTTAAACATATTTAGTAGTGAATTTGGGCCCAATCTGATTTGGATCTAAGGAGTCTTAAAATTAAATTTTTTTTTATTTTCCGGAAAAAATATATGTCATAAAGGATTTAATTCTGAACAGTTTGATACCTCATTTTTTACCATAGGCAAAAAACTTTTTGAGTTATAGTAAAAAGACTAACTATCCCCAATGAGTTTAATGGTAACAGCAGCTGTTCAAACCCCTTTTTCTCAGAAGTGGATTTTACGTTTTGCATGCATATCTCAAAAAGTGTTTCATTTATTTTCATAAAATTTTGCATGCACTTACGTAAAGCTTATCTCAACAATCTGAACTAAAATTTAAGTTTAAAAAATAATAATAAATGTTTTTATTAAAATTTTGAAAATCAGAATCAAAATTTACGAAAATTTGGGGGGATTAATTTATTTTTTTTTCTGAAAAACTTAGTTTGATTTTTGAGAAAAATTAATGTTCAGATTGTTGAGATATGCTGTACGTAAGTGCATACAAAATTTTATGAAATGAAATGAAGAGAGATATCATGCATGCAATCTTTTTGAAATATCATGCATGCAAAAGATAAAATCGACTTCTGCGAAAATGGGGTTTGAACAGCTGCTGTTAACATTAAACTCATTGGGGATAGTTAAAGTTTTTTTTTTTTTTACGAAAACTCAAAAAGTTTTTTGCCTATGGTAAAAATTGAGGTATCAAACTGTTCAGAATTAAATCCTTTATGACAGATATTTTTTCCGGAAAATCACAAAAATTTAATTTTAAAACTCCTTAGACCCCTTAAGGAACAGGGCCCAGGTAACGAGAACATGTGATAGTCAGTAGGGTGAAGCGAAAAAAATGAATTTTTGATTTTCGTAAACGGGTACCTTTCATTTACTGTGAATGAGGATAAGTAACAATTCTGTAAAATATTTCAGTTTTGCGACGTCATCTTTAGTCTGCGCATTCGGCCTAAAGTTTTGAAATTTTTGATTTTTTTTGGATTTTTCAAAATTTCTTAAAAAATATTGCAAATGATAAAACAAGTGACGGGTGGTTATTAAATGGAAGAAAAAGGTTTGAAATATACAAGGAATTTTTTAAAACCATTTTAGAATACGGTTTCAGGCTGCGCATTAGGCCCAAAATTTCATCAAATTTTCAGAAATGTCCGATATTTTCAATAATGAGCAGAAGCTTTATAATTCAATATTTCCTCTCAATAATTACTTAAAGTGCCTTCGAAACATTTTCTTAATCATTTTGTTGTTTTTTTGAACTACTCAACTCTTTGCTTGCTCATTGAAATTACCCAGGACTCACCACGAGGAAGTGGCCACACTTTGGGTGCCACCCGAGCTCCCCTTGCTTCCAACCAATGAGAGCACACATTTACATTTCTTAGACAAGTCAGGAACAATAAATTGTTTCTTTGAGTAGGATATTGCTTGCATTGGTTTTGATGGATGCACTACAAAGACAGGAAAATACAAAGGTGTAATACGGAAACTGGAAGAAAAAGACCTCTGTAATGGGACATTTGCCAATTACATTTGAATGAACTTAATTTGCTGCATTTTCTGCAAAAGCCAGATGGACCTACCAGTGAACCAAAGTGGTTCTTGGGCCTGTTGGACAAGGCTAAGCAACATGTTATACTTTCAAATCAGTTCAATATGAACCTATAGAATTTGTCATTGATCAGATTGATTTTTACAATAAAAATGATTCTAGTTAGTTCATAAGAGAAAGCATGTAAAGAAACTTGTTTTAAAAGACTAGAAAACAAACAAGAAAACAAGTGAGAACGCTTCAGATCCCAAAAATAGATGAAAATCTATTTTTATACATTACATACATAAATTAAAAATCAGTGTACATCGATATGATTTCTTGTCATGATGTGGAAATTACAAAGCCACCTTTTACAGGTAATTTAACGCAATATTTACAAAGATTATGGGAGTTGAGAATTTAAATATGATTTCTAAATGCGATCTTTTTAAACTGCCATTCAAGACTCAATCAGTATTCTTCAAAATTGGTATATAATCACAGGAAAAGAAAAAGTTTAGTAAAAACCAGGATATCTGACACAAATATTCGACCAATTTACGACACAAAGGAACAATTTAACTTTGAAAGAGTATCTAAGAAATGTAAATGCGCATTGGTTGGGAGGAAGGGCTCACGTGTAGGACTAGAAGTGCGTTCACCTCCTCGTGGTGAGTCCTGGGTAGTTCCACACGAGCTAGCGAAGAGTTTATGGGTTCAAAGTAATAACAAAATGAATAAAACAGTTTTGAAGACACTTCAAGCGAATATTGAGAGGAAATACTGAGTTAAAAAATGTTAAAAATATCAGAAATTTCGGGAAATTTGATGAACTTTGAGTGTAATGCACGAACTGAAATCATATTCTAAAATGGTTTTAAAAAATTCCTTGTATATTTCAAACCTTTTTCTTCCATTTAATAACCACCCGTCACTAGTTTTATCAT
The DNA here is from genome assembly GCA_038373865.1 of Uloborus plumipes. Classification (NCBI taxonomy): domain Eukaryota; kingdom Metazoa; phylum Arthropoda; class Arachnida; order Araneae; family Uloboridae; genus Uloborus; species Uloborus plumipes. The sequence continues at coordinate 58,589 of JAXGGA010000521.1, read as the reverse complement.
TTGCAATATTTTTTAAAAAAATTTGAAAAATCTAAAAAAAAATCAAAATTTTCAAAACTTTAGGCCAAATGCGCAGACTAAAGATGACGTCGCAAAAGTGAAATATTTTACAGAATTGTTACTTATCCTCATTCACAGTAAATGAAAGGTACCCGTTTATGAAAATCAAAAATTCATTTTTTTCGCTCCACCCTAATAGTCAGGTCTTGTGTGCATATTCTGTTTAATAAGTATGTAAAAAGAAGAGTAGGTTCCAAAATTTAAAATGTAGAGACAGCTGGTAAAAATAGTAGAAAAATCTCTCCTTCGTTTCGGGAAAAGTAGCGGTACTAGTAGAATATGAAGGTGCTGCTCTATTGTATTATTTAAAACAGAACTTTTTCAGTGAATGCCTACCTATGGTACGAACCGCACTTTGCACGCGTTTTACTCAAAACTTTAGGAGTACACTTAGATTCCTTTATTTCTCATTACCTCTTATCGTGAGATAAATTCTACGAATAGATAACTATAAATCAATTCTGCCATACTGCTTAGAGAAAAACAACAAATCAATCACTTTTACTACGTTTTCTTTATGTCTTGACTTGATCCAAATGTTATTAAGCTATTCAAGTATTTTAATTAGAAGTATTCGCGTCATTTTTGGAATAAAAATTTTCAACAAAAAAGACACATTCTAATTTTTCCAAATTTGCTAGTTACGGAACTCTAGCGACGATCCAGTCACCGAAAATTAACAATAAAGCATATTATACTAGAAAAACTTGTAAGATATAAAAAAATTGTTAAAAAGCAGCAATATGTATCCGTCTAAAGTGTGCAAGAATACTAGCAATACAGTCGACGCTCGTTATAACGACCACGCGTTATAAAGACCATCCTAATATAACGACCGGTGAGAAAACCCCCCAACTGTATCCCAATATACTCTATGTTCTACCTCTTATAGCGACCACTCGTTATAGAGACCGTTTTCTGTAGGACGGAGAGGGTCGCTATATCGAGCGTCGACTGTAGTAGTTTTCCTTACTGACTTGGAAAATAATAGGTAATTGTGACTTTTATGGTCAATGATGTCTAATTACTTTACAATGTTAGTGTACATATATTTTTGTCCTAAAGCAGAAATTCACTTCAAACAAATATTTAAAAAAACTCGACACAAAATTTATGATTCAAAACATTAGCGAACAATTCAATCATATAAAAAAACTAATGTTGGACATAAAACTTAATCCAAAAAAAAAAAAAAAAATCACCCATCGAGGGAATGCATCTAAATAATCCATCCCAGGAATGAAAGCCAGCAAGTACCGACAGATGCGATATCGCTGCCAAACCTTTATCTGCTGTAATAGCTCTAATAATAATAAGTAACAATAATGGGCCCAGGATGCGTGACGTCACTATGTACATATCTCAGCTGCCATCCGTGCTGCAAGCCTGGCGCCATGCATTATATAAGAGATGTTCTGGGTGTTGGGACACGCAAGCCGATATTTTATGCCATTTCCCGCCAGGAATAAAATGTATACCCTGTAATCAGAACGTGATGTCGGTAACTGGTATCTGGACGCTGAATGATATGTATTTTTATGCTGCTATATTATTATTTTGTGCCTTAATTGTTACATTAGATGGAAAATGTAACGTGTTAATTTGGTAGTGAATTGAATTAGAAAGATTGATGCAGTATTCTTAAGAAAATATTTAGGCAGTTTATGCATTGCTAATCAAAACATATATGTATATATTCCATGTATTCAGAAAGCTGTTTCTTTCTCTCATTGTAAAAGATATACTTAGCAATTATAGCTTCTAAAAGGTTGAAATTATGTACATCATCCTGCAATTGAAGACAACGTACTTTGTTGCTGTCATAAAGCCTTTCTGCAGTCATTTGGAAAAAACAATTTAATGTCGCAAACTTAAAGACTTTTTTTTTTTTTGGCGGAATTTTAAAGTTGCCTTTTGTTTTTCAACTTGACAATTGTAAAATCATTTTACCTCAAATAAAACCTGAGACTTCTCTATTTATTTCTTACGTATTTAAAGCGCAGAAGTTTTACTTACTTAAAGATGCATGTATGTATGTATGTAAATATCGTTGCACTCGTGTGTGTGTGTGTGTGTTATTTTGACTGTAAGATATTCAAGTAATTTTAATTACTAAGTGCCTAGTCATGAAAAAATATTGTTTAATAACAAGCAAAATACATTTTAAAAATAGTTTATTCTATAAAAACGGGTATACCTTACGTACACTCATGTGTACTCGCAATAATTTTATTGTTTAGCAATCTCTCTTGTATAATTTAGAATAAAATTGTAAATAGTAATAGAAAAGTTAAACTCAGAACCAAATATAAAAATATAAGCTAAAGAGATAAATTTTTATTACTATTTTGAAAATGTTAAGAGCTTTGAAATGACATTTCCACAATAATTTTAAAAATACAAGTATTTAAAATGAAGTTTAAAAAGTTTAATGCTTCATTAGTTAAGAATAGGTGCATTATAAATTATTACTGTACATAAAACAGCGGCATGCATGCATTTATTCATTAATAAAATGTTTACGCTTAATTTTTAATCGCATTCGCTAGATTTTTTTCCCAACTTTGGAAGCCGATAATCAAAAGAAAAATCTTTTTAATCTTATAAAACATTAAGCGTTTAGGTAAAATCCGAAAGAAAAAAATAAAATAAAAACGAAAGAACTGTGTATGTGAGGGAATGGAAGCAATTTTTAACTCACAGCTTTGGATGCGAAATAAATTGCTTTTATGAAAAGCAAAAAAGGGAAACTAAAAAAGGGGAAATTGCATCTATGGAACATGCACGACTGGGGGGAAAAGCTGAAAGGTTAGGAGGGAGAACTATCCATCTGCTAGGAGAGAATTCATTTTTTATTGATTGTAACCTCTTGCTGTGTGATTGGCTGTCCATTGATTGGCCAAAGTGTCGCAGGTAACCATAGCAACTATTGAAAGTACGCATAAACTTTTTCGCGTGCTGATGTTTGATTGAAATGATTTTTTTTCAAAAGGTCCGTTTAATGCTTTGGGGTAAATAGTTTTTACACGGAATTAAACAGAAAAAAAAATACTTTTCAGATTTTTTTTTTTTTTTTCGTTTTGATTTAGAAATTAGAGCCAGCCTTTTGAAGGAGAAAATAAACTAAAACTAAGGTTTGATTTGCCCAAATATCAGAGGTATAATTTTTTGAAAAGAGTAAATATCAAGAGCCCGAAAGTGTAAGTTATTATTTATTTATTAATTCACTTTTTTTAATGTCAAAACTTCTTAAACGCGCCCTACACTTATAAAAATTACAATACGAAAGAATAAAAAATTGAAGTATTTTTGTGTCACTCGCAAATTGGCACTGAAAGGGACGTACGGGGAGAGACAAACGAAGTTCTACAAGGTCATGGCAGTTCCTCCTCTGCTACTACGAGTGCTCAAGAAAGGAGGAAAATCTAGGTTTCAAAGATGTGGTACTTGAGATCTCTAAACGGCTGCACAATTATGAACATTTTAAGAAATAAGTGGTTGAAATAAGTAAAAGTTTTCAGCCTATAAGAAAAAAAATTAAGAACATCGCATTGATTGGAAATGTAATGTCCAATGCATGGCACGAGACGAGACTAACAATAGCTGCCTTATACAACAAACCAAGAAGTAAACGTGCCGATAACAGACAGAGGAAATATTGTTTGGATCAAGGAGCCAAAACAGTTTTCTAGCCTAGTTCTTGTAGAAAAAAATAACGGTGATGATAAACAATAGAATATAAGAACGTCCCATCGATAGAAAAAATCGATTGCATAAGATGAGATGAGACTATCAAAAGTTGCCTTCTACAAGAAACCAAACAAGACGATAACCGACACAAGAAATGATGTTTGGATCTAGGAGCCAAAACAGGTTTCTATCCTAATCCATGTACGAAAACAAAGAGGTGATCACAAATAGTAAAACTGAGATCGTTACAAACTGCAATGATGCTGACTATGACAAACCAAAACAAAATGTATTCTATTTACAAACCTGTGATAGTAAAAGGGGCTGTTGTTTGATACCTTGAATTTAATGCTCATTTTAATATAAAGAAGGCTTTTATATGAAAACATAAATGACAAATAATGCTTTACATAATTCCTGATAATGTAAACGATTTCATGCTTCTTTAGTGCAACTAGTGTTCAAATCAGACAGTGTTTCGTTACTTTTTTTCAGAATTGGAGTCACAGTTATTCTAGAAGCACGATTGCACAGAAGCTCTTTTTCAACTACTAGACTATTCACAAAGAAGCTTTTCTGGCAACGAAAGAGCCTTTTTATAATAAAATGATTTTAAAACATTCTCCTCTCTGCAAAGATTAACAGCAATAAAATAATAATAATAAAACAACTATAGTTATTATTTAGTGAAGTAACGAAAGTCTATAATTACTAAAACTGCATTATGTTTTGAGGGCATTATTTATCGATATATGCTTCGAGGAAATGCAATTGTTACAATAATTTTAATCTCGTTATGTAGATATGACACACCTCCATCGCAACATTTTTTTTAAAAATAAAAATGGCAATAAGTTCAGAACTTAATGTGTGTTACTAAGCTCTTCTCGCGCTAAATTCACGGCTTAGTTTAAGTTTAGTTCGAATTATCGTAATAATACTAATAGTACTTGAACTGTAATATCGTATTGCTCCATAGCTGTTAATTGCACAAAATTTTAAATACATTTAAAAGTACTAACACACACACGAATTTTAAGAATCTAAAACAGTATTTAATCACAGATAAATGTAAATCAAAACAAAAACTACATTTTAAACATTTTGATTCAAAAATTTGAATGCCTCTCCCGAGAAAATAGCGGATTTTAAGTAATGGCTCTTTACCGGTGGAGATACGACATTTTCATTAATAAAATAAAAACAGAACAAGAGTTTAGTGTCACAAAAATACAAATTTGAAAAAAAAAATTCTCTTGAATACACAAATCTAATTACCTGCTGTTGTCGGGTGTGTAGTTTTTAACAAATACTACTCATAGAGGGGTGACATTGCCTCGAGACTTCTTTTGGTTGGTCTTCTTTACTAACATATAAGACAGCGCAAAAAAAATAAAAAAATGCAAGGAGAGGAAATAACACCCAGGGCACTGGTGGGAATCGAACCCGCGACCTCTTGCTTTCGAGTCGAAACTTCTACTTCTGAGCCACTGAGACCCTTATCTAATTACCTTTCGAATTTTTTTTAACTGAATCACCTGAAGTGATTGCCATTGCATCAAATCTGTACAAATTATAAATGTGTTACTATAAGCCCACACGTCAGCGGACCAAATCTAATTATTAATGAACGAATTCATTGACGAAAGCCAGTTAATTTATAGCCTTGCTTCACTCTACGATACACAATAATATCCAGCTAAAATAACAAAAGTATGTTTAAAAATAAAAGTCAAGGTTAGATTGAATAAAATTTATGTTACTGTTATTCGAGTGTCCAAATCGAAAATTATTTTTTCCGTCCCCATTGAAACAGATCGCATACTGTATAAATGATATTTCAGGTCAGGAGGGAGATGCGATTTCTGTTAAAAAGTAAAAAACTATTTGCTATCAGAGCCGTTTGCTTTATTATAGGTTCCATTTATTTATTTTATTTTTTTCTTTGTTCATCCCTCATCCAGTACTCTAAAAAACTACTGCCCTCCAAAAGGGATACATGAGAAGAAAATTAATAGTTCACTAAATCTAGAAACGAGTTTTAGAAACTTTCTAGCCTAGAAGATTACCAAAAAATAGCAAAAAGTATCAATTCAATCTCTGAAATGTGCTCTGTACCTGAAAAGGTGGGTGCAAATAAATTGGTTTTTCTGAACTTCCATTCGTTATGTCTGAATGTTAGGTGTTGGGACATACGACATGTGATTTATTGTACTTCGCACTGTCACCGTACGCAAGATGAAAGAATGTACATTTTTTTTTCCAGATTTGAGCCAACAAATTGAAATTTTTCCCAGCCACCGAGAATTAAATGTTATTTCTAAAAATGGATCCAATCTCAGTCAAGGGAAATGAAATAGAAGAGTACTTTTAAATAGTTCTTCGAATATTTTGTTCACTTAAAAATTGCTTCCCGTTTGTTTTATTTTTGCAAATTAATACTAAGCGAGAGGTCTAGAATAAAGTTAAATTGATAGTCTATCGTCAAAAAAAAAAAAAAAAAAAAATACGCCCAATTCGGCAGACAATTACACGATTTAGATGATTGCGAAAGTATGGCGAAAGAGCAGTTATATTTTATATAAAGGGCACTTTGTCCATATTTTTCAACTTCGTGACTTAAGCACCATCTTATTTAAATTTTTATTCTGTATTCAAGAACTAAAATTTCGCAAAACAAATCTTCATTTTGTGAGTTCATACATAACAAGAACTGTCAAACAATTCTTAAATGTTACAAAGGGGAAGAAAATTAAACGATGTACGCACATGTTGAAAGAGGTTGAAAATCATGTACAAATTCAATATAATTCACTTGATTTCATGCTGGTTAAAAATACCTTAAATATCAAAATGTTTGTCTCACAGCACTAATAAATTCTAGTCCAAGCTCTTGCAAGAAAAACGCAGAAAATGACATCATTTTAAATCACTGAATGTCACGTAGAGATATGATTTTAATGTTTAAAGTATAGTTATCGTAAAACTGATCTCACTTCTGATATAGGTTCACACCGATCAATTTTACAGCGAAAGCGTAAAATGGTCTACTGTGAAGTACTGAGAACTGAGTTTTTTATTTCCAAAAGAGTAAGTTCTATCTTTTTTTTTAATATTAGGAAATATTTTTAAAAGACTGATCGTAGTCAAATTTGAGTTTTTAAATCTGTATGTGTCCTTTTCAAAATCTTTCATCAATGGTATACAAAGAAATATTTCATAATGAAATCTTACCATGCTAGTTGAATTTGGAAAACAGTTTTTCTGATTATGCAGAATAAGGTGTAGTTTTTTGAAACACTTACCTAAAAAAGAAAAACCAAAGATTAGTTTTTTTAAAGCAATAATAAAATAGATCATTCAATTTTGAGGATATTATGCAATAATTCAAAACTTCTGTACTTTTACCTTTGTTCAGAAGTTAAGCTTAAAGGAATAGCGTTTAACACAATACATATAATATGTTCGGCATAACATCGTTCACTTACTTTTTTAAAATTAATTATTGAAATGATTTTTTTCACGAAGGACAAGTGTGTAGAACAAGTATGCATTGGTAACAAGAAGTTCTGTCAAGAACTAAACGAGCCTACTTTCCCGTACATCGACATCGGCATTCTAGCATCTGATTATTATTCTCTTGATCATCTGAGACTAAACATTATGTCAAACATACCTTTTTAGCACTTAAAGCTGATTTCTAAAAGCAAAATATACCCCTCTCATCAGATGAAATAGAGACATAAAAAGTAAATAAATGAATAAATGAAGTTTTGTCGCACCTTTTAAAGAATGTAACTGTTACAGTTCTTCCGTAGAAAAATTCCTCAATCGTTTTCAAAAAAAAAAAAAAAAAATTAAAAGTACAAAGTGCATCAAAACACATTTTATCAAAGAAAGGAAAAAAAACTCGTCCGTCGATAAAATGTCTTGATTTTCACTTTTAAACCGTTGCCAGTTGTTAAATATAAATAAAGAATAAAATGCCCTCGTGAATGAAACACTTTTGTTACAAAAAAAATCGTCTGACAAAAAAAAAAAAAAATAATAGTAATAAATAAAATAACACAAATGAATAAATAAACAAAAAATCGTCTGCACAGTCAGTCATTTTTTTCTGAGTCTGCATTTCCGCCATGTTTGTGGAGTCGGAGTCGGAATCAGAGTCCTCACAGAAGATTATTCAGAAAAGTACTTTACAAACATTATTTATCAAAACCATTTTTTTACAAAGTTACTTTGAAGGAAATCCGACTTTAAGTTCCAGGATCAACATTCAACTTAAATTCCCCGTAGGCGCTAATGTTAAATTTTTTTCTGAACGGTTCAATATTGAACGAAAAATGGTTCAAACCAAAAAGCGAAATAAGGGAATGAACCTCTCCGAGATCTTTCAAACAAAAAAAAGTTTATTCCATTCGGATGGTTCACTCAGAAGTTATTAGGTGGGGAAAGGTTGCTTGAACGGTTCAATGTTGAACGAAAAAATGTTCAAATTGAAAATTTAAATACTGTAATGAAGTATCCTTGCTGAGATCCTTCGAACAAAAAAAAAAGTTTATTTAAATCGGACTGTTCACTCAAAAATTATTAGGGGTGACAGCTTGCTTGAGCGGTTCAATGTTGAACGAAAAATTGTTCAAATCGGAAATGTAAATACGGGAATGAAGTATCTTTGATAATATCTTTCGAACAAAAAAAAGTTTGTTGAAATCGGACTGTTCACTCAAAAGTTAGCATCGCGGGACAGGTTGTTTGAACGGTTCAAAGTTGAACCAAGAATTGTTCAAATCGAAAAATCAAATATGGGAATGAGTTGTACTCGCCGAAATCTTTCCAACAAAAAAAAGTTTGTTCAAATCGGAATGTTCATTCAAAAGTTATTAGTGGGGGGAGGTTGCTTGAACGGTTCAATGTTGAACCAAAACTGTTCAAATCGAAAAATCAAATATGGGGATGAGTTGTAATCGCCGAGATCTATCCAACAAAAAAAAGTTTGTTCAAATCGGAATGTTCATTCAAAAGTTATTAGGGGGGAAAGGTTGCTTGAACGGTTCAATGTTGAACGAAAAATTGTTCAAATCGAAAATGTAGATACAGGAATGAAGTATCCTTGAAAAGATCTTTCGAACAAAAAAAAGTTTGTTCAAATCGGACTGTTAACTAAAAAGTTAGCATCGCGGGACAGGTTGTTTGAACGGCTCAAAGTTGAACCAAAAATTGTTCAAATCGAAAAATCAAATATGGGAATGAGCTGTACTCGCCGAGATCTTTCCAACAAAAAAAAGTTTGTCCAAATCGGAATGTTCATTCAAAAGTTATTAGGGGGGGACAGACAGACCGACCGACCGACCGACAGACCGACCGACCGACCGACCGACACACAAATTCCCCATCTCAATACCCTACTTTCAAATTTTTAATTTTTCGATATTCATTTTACCTTTTTATTTTTTTAACTTGGCGATATTTTTTGGACTTGGCGACATTTTTTTTAACTTGGCGATATTTTTTGGACTTGGCGATATTTTTTAGATGCATTAAGCCAATTTTAATACTTTTTTCGTCTTTCTTTTATTTTTAACGGGAAAGTAGGCTAAAAAGGAAAAAAAAAGATCTAAAGCTAGACAGTAAATATTTCTTGGTTGGCGGCATTCTACAACTGTATGGCAACCCTACTAGTGTTTAGTTTAAGTTACACGAATACAACTTGTTTGGCGGTATCGTACATTACTTGGCCATTTTCCCTGGACTCTTAAATGAAACAAGCCATTCAACAAGATTAAAAAAGGCATCAAAATTTAAAATAATTCTCATATTAAAGGAAACAAGCCGTTGAACACTATCAGGAGATCCATTATAATGCAAAATAATTCCCCAATGCTTGACAGGAGTCGAACATGCAACATGAAGTATTGAATAAGTTGTGCCTGCTGATTCTATATTCGACCAGAAGTGCGAAGTGTTCCGCGTGAGTTACATTAAAACGAAACTTACAATACTTCTGTAAATTTTCCCCCCATCCCCCATCTTCATAATGTGACATGAGACTGTTCTTGGCTAGCATAGGCCGTGGTGACCTGATCGTTAACGTGTCGAACTGGTAACCGAGGGATCCCGAGTTCAATGCCAGTCGGTAGAACATCCATCGTGTTCACTAATAGTGACTGAGGCAAATTAAATACGTTTGTATTCAATAAGTCCTCCAAATTCCAATTCCAAATAAATACCTCCGGGGAACTGGATCAAGGGTTTCTCGGCTCCTGTTCCGGATCAAAAAGCAGAGGGCCCCATTTAGTAAGTTAAACCTCGAGTAGTGGTAGGTACGGGACACCCTGGGGTGCATGCGTGTGTTCCTTCGTAAACTTAGCAAATAAGCTATTATTTTTACCCTAGTAACTACTTAATTATCAAAATACAATGCAAGCACAGCAACGATTAAACTAAGCATTTCCTATACGGTTTGTTTGATTTAATAACTAAGTTGAAAGCAAGCATTACATTAAATTTAGTTAAAAGCATCCAAACTTAATAGTGTGATTAATTTCTTAACGGTGAATGTGCTCAAATTACTTATACTACTTACAATTTTATCTACTCGTTTAATTAAATAAAATAAAATAATAGCAATTAAAATTGCAAAAAAGTATTATAGTACCGAAGTAAACAATACACTCTTACATAGTAACTAAATATACAAATACGTCATTCGAAAAATTTCAGATCATGAAATAAATTTATGGGCTCTTCATTAGCTTACTGGACAAAACTTTAAAATACTCGGCCATAAAATTTATGTTTCAATATTGAAGATAAAGGTTGAAGATTAACTCACTCAAGTAGATCTAAACTTATCCTAACCCCCCCCCCCTTTCCCGTGACTATTTTAGGTTTCATTTAATTTTTCATTCACAGCAGAAATAAATCAGAAATTAACAAATAATAAGGCAGCTTTATTTGCTGCACAAAATTAAACTCTATCCAGCTTATTATAATATCCGTTGTAAGAATATTCTGCTTAATACAATACATTTTCAATGTACCAAACTGTTGTAATGCGTCATTTTGATCCCGGATGGAATATCCGTCCTATTAGAATATATTTTCGCGACAAAATGGCTATTCCATTAAGCGGTCTCGACTGTATGTATTCTAACATATACCAAAAATATGTTTCCCATCATAAATATCTTCCTACTATAAAACGCCCTTACTAATTGCTGTAACCTATTCCAGCCGTGTATAGTAAGTATCGCATAACCTGATTCAGTCTGAAGGATAAACCTAAGTCCAACAACTTCTTTCAGAAAAAAAAAATAAGTTAAAAAAGAATTCGATTTAAAAACGAACGCGCGTGGAATTTTATAAAATTCCACGAGCGCTATCGGGAAACCACTTCCCTTCCAGCTTGTTGTCGAAGCCAAAGAATCGGTCACGTATTTACCGATCCAACAGGTGGCAGCGCAGACTATCGCTTTTGTGTCGACATCCCTCCCAACATCCGGGGACCTTTTCTCTCCTATTTTTCTTTTCTTCCGATTTCCTTTTTCCCCTCACCGAACAGCTGTTCTAAGGTCGGCTGGAAGGAACGAACAGGAAATGGCTGAGTTATAATTCGAAAAAATGATTTTTAGAATTTTGAAAATTAAGATGGATCGTAAGTCGGGAATTTCTGCATGAAATTGGTCCAGTGGTTTGCAGTATGATCCGATAAATCTAAAACCAGAAGAAAAAAAACAGCAATGGCACAATTTAGTAATTTTTTTTTTTTTTTTTTTTTTTTTTTTTTTTTTTTTTTTTTTTTTTTTCCCCTCCAGATATTGCAATATGTATGAGCAAAACTTTATAAAAACATTTTCTTTTTTTCATTTGGATCATCCAAATCAAAATATCATTATCTTAGACATTATAGTAGATAAATTTGATGATTCGCAAATTCTTTAGTCTCAGACAATCAGGTGACCCACATAACAACTCTTCCAAAAAAAGGCCTGCTGTTACTTTTAATGAAGACAACAGAAGAAAAAAAAAATGCTAAAAACAACGTGTCATGGCACTTTTTTTTTCCATTACGTTAACAACCACGTTTTTGTGCTTTGCCACTTGTCCAAGTAGATGCTAAAAGATTAAGAAGATATGTTTTTTGCATAGTTTTTTACAACCACTGATTTATTGCTTGTTTAACCCACGGGCTCACGGTCGGCTTGAGATGGTGAAAAGTCCCGATTGTTGTAATTTGCGGAGGAAAGACCATTAATGGTTTCTTTCCCCTCAAATACTCAACAAGTTATCTGCCTTGCTAATCCGCTCCTATAGAAAAAGAAAAAAAAAAAGAGTTTGCTTCAGGAAATCTTTTGTACATTAGTATGCTTTGTGAATTTGAAATTTCTTGTTCACAGTTGAGAATTACGACCTCTCACCTAGTGAAGCGTTTTTGTTTGGGTCTGGCGAGCGTTGGTCTTTTGCGGAAGTGTCAAAATCTCTGAGCGAATGTTTTAAATTAAGAAGATTGCAGATCGGAATGTACTGAACCTTTCGGGCCACCGCCATACATTCAAACATACATTATGTCTGAATCATTTGTTTAGCTGATCGATGTCGAATCGCGTGGGGAAGGGGAAACTCAACAACAATTTGCTGGTACTAACAATTTTCTAAGCTCTATTGTTAGTTTTTCATCAGTCTCAATAAAATACAACTGAAATTCTTTGCATGTTAGGCATTATGTAATAGCGTAATCAAAAAAATAATAATAATAATGATGATCAGCTGGTTAAAAACATGATAAAAACCATGGTTAGTGCTGCAATAAGCACTAGAGCAACCAGTAGGTTAGCGATTTCTAATTAATTAGGTAGAACTTATGATACATGATGTAAATCAACGACTACTACTTGAAAATCACCAGATTGAAATTATAGTGTGATAAAAAGATAGCAATATACCTTAAAGGACATCAACGCGACACTGCTTTCACACACTGATTATATTTCTAAAAGCAGGTATTTTTAAATATCGTTTCAAATACTTTAAAATATTATCGTGTATTTAATATGTAGTTTTTTCGTTTCATTTTTTAAAAAAATCTCACTGTTCAGCAAAGAAAAATAAACGATTTTATAGTATAAAATTATAACATTTCTTTACATTTGCACCGATAGAAGAAAAAAAAAAAGCTTCGTTGAATTTTTCCAAAACAAATTCAGTAGAAAAACTCATAAATGTCAACGAATTATAAAAAACTGTCAATGGATAAAGATATGTACACGCTAATCCTAGCAGATTAGGACCTATTACAGTCAAGATTATTGAAGCTTCAAAGAAGTTTAGCTTTTGTATACTCTCAATTGAGAAGGAAAGTTTTAGTTTATCATTGCAAAAATGTGTATTTGATCTGTACTAAAGCAATTGGGAGTGAACATAACTGGCAGAACGCCGTTTACGTATATTACTGTCAATAAAAACAGATGTGTATAGGAACTAAATCGATCTGACATGGTTGTTGCAGCAGTAAAGGGGAGACTTTACTCAGAAAGTTTAAAAAATAAAAAAATACAAAAACGAAACGTTGATACTTTGTAGTGTTTTCTTATACGAAAATAGAGAATAACTATTACTCCATTATTTTTGAAATGTTTATTTGATATGTGTAAGTGTTGTTGTAAACATCGCTCTAAAAAAAATATCTCACTGCCACGAAATAAAGATGCATAGGCGTTAATCCGACTTGGCTAGGGGTTGCGACAGTAAAAACGGGATGTTTCTTTAAAACTTTAATTACCGTTGGGCTTAGTGGTCAGCCTGCGGAAAAACCTTGAAGCATTAACAGAGGACAGAAAAGAGGATAAAATCCTACTAGAATTGTAACAGGCTTCCATCATTAACGCGCCAACAAGTTTATGACCCGATTGCAAGCACGCCAAGTGTTCCCAGGCCGCCAATAAAAATCGCCAATCTCAACAAGCCCACAGCGAGAAAGCAATGTCTCAGAATTAAAGGCAAGTGCAGCAACCAAAGGTAGAGAAAAAAAAGATTATTAGAAGCGATAAAAGAGAAACAAGCTTGGGTGTAAAAGTGGAATCACTTCTGGCTAGAGTACGAGGAGGAGGGAATAAAAAATAAAACTGTGATTGGGGCAGTTAATTTTTTAGTAGATCTGATCGGGTTATCCATAAATACGGTAGCCAAAAAAAGGGAAGGGTTGGAAATCAATCATAACACGTGTTTAGATTTCGAAAATTATGAGGAAGGTTATGAATATTATGTCTTTTATTACGTTCTCATTAGTCGGAAATGGGGTGCTTAAGATGATATCTCTCTCGCTACAATGTTTTCGATGGCACTACAGTTCTCTGCTCAATGTTAGCGCTCTCTTGGTTTTGGTTCATTAGAGCCTATTATACATATTTTTTTAAGTAAAACATCCATCATATAAAATAGTTTTCGTAATTTGTAACATGTCGTGCTCTCAATCACTCCAAATTGACTTCCTGTTTTTAAGATGTACAAAGTACGTTAAAAAGCTTGAAAAATAGAGTTCAAAACACAGAATATATAAACTGTAAAATATTAACTTTCTTTTATAAACCCGTATTAAGAAATGCTTCCAAGTATTCCATGACGAGTCCTTAACTAAAATAAATAATTTTCATGTCAATAAGAAAATTGTAAAAGCAATCAAAATGCCTTAGTTGTGAAAAATGTAATTTACTTTGAATGAAATACTGAGCTTCTGAATTGTAATATATAAAATTATTTGCAATTTTCTGATCTTTTACTTCAGAAAGATATGAGTTAGTATACTTTAGTCATATTACGCATAAAGAAGGAAATAATTTATGCTGAGTCTTTTGCAATGTTTCTGTTTTATTTCTTTACTTATTTTTTTAAAATAAATATTGCTATTTGCAATTACGTTGTTCGTAAACAATAATGACACATTTTTTCCAGTTAACTATTTGAACATTACACAAAACAAGAGGATATATGGCTCTATTATGTTTATTTGTGATTTCTCTTCCGCAAAAAATATTTAAAATGTATTTCATGACGGGATTCGTAACAAACTTTTGCAGCAACGAGAACTTTTAATCCACGCAACTAGTAAATAATGATGATTACATCCAAGTAGGCACTAAGTTATCCATAACAAAGCTTGATTAGCAAAAAAAACCGCTAAATTTATACGTTAGTAAAAAACGTTCCGTTTGCTTAAATGATCTGTTAAAGATATACAGTTTTAAAAAGAGAATACCTTTTTAAAAGATGCAAAAAGGTCGGTAAATAAAAAACTTTTACAATAGTAAGAAAAGTAGAATAATTTCCAAAACAAATGACGATAATATTAGTTTTATATAGAGCAAAATGGGGGACAATGTAGAAATAACAATTAAAATTATTTTTTGCAAAAGAAAAAAGCACTAAATTTTTTCTTTAAATTAATGAAATAATTTCATCCAGTTCCTTACAAACCACAGTAACAAAATCTCATATCAAAACTTAGACAAGATTAGATATGTAGGAAAACTTCCTTAACAGTGGACATTCCTTTTTTAAAAATATTCTTAAAATTTTTGTTCCTATAAGTCATACAACAAAATTTATCTGCTAAAACACAGAAAGATACAATACCTAATTGTAGCTATAAACATGGATAATTATGAAAACCACGCAAAAAAAAGTTACTGAGCCCTAAAATGTTAAAACAAAGTTCGTAAAATGAGGAAAGAATTCATAAAAGTGATCGTGTTAACGTATTTATATTTTAAGTAAGTCAAGAACAGATGTTATTGCATAAATAGGCTACAAAGACAGTTGTTTCAATAAAAAGCTTAAGTCTTTCGAGAAATATAGACCAATTTCCATATGCAAATCATGTTCATACAATAAGTCTGAAGTTAGCAGACACTACATTTTAGTGGATGTGTTAATTTAGGTCGTATTTCAGATGATGAGATTTTAAAATCTCAACAGTAAATAAATAAACAATAAATAAATGAGCAATAGTTATGAAATAAAAGCAGTAATGTTATGCTGATGAAATTCCATGTCAATGGCTAAAATTAGTTCTAAAATATGATGAAAAAAGACTTTTTAGAGAGATAGTGGATAGAATTTCATAAAGCAGAGATTATGGCGAATTAGGAGAACGTTATAAATATTTTTCTAAGAACAAAATAGCATCTTTCCACGAATTTCGACGAAACAGAGGAAAATTAATTATTTACATGATGCACTGCAGTGCCTCAAAAACAAAGAGAAAAAACATGATTAAAGTAGCTTCTTTAAGTATAAATTTAAAAAATATGCATATATATAGCAAATTTAATTCCAACAATTATAAAATTACGTGGAACAACAAACAAGTTTATAAAAAATAAAATGTTCTTACATGAAAAAAAAAGTAATGAAATTTAACTTGAATATTATAATGGAAGTTCTGAAGTTTAAAAGAATGATAATTAATTTTAGTTGCTTAAAAAAAATACTTAATATAAAAAGAAATGCGAGACGTTATTCATTAAATGGGGTGATCAAAATATTTAAGTATAATGAAATGAAATACGAGCCAACAACATGATTTAGCAACTAAACGTCAAAGAAAAAAATTTACAAAACCACGTTTCCAAAGTCAGTATTACAATAGTATAATTGGCAAGCGCTTAAGTGCAAAAATCAGTTGTTCTACGAATTTTAAGGGCATTGTGCAGACTGCGGTATTCACTTAAAGTGCCGAAAATTGTTTCATTTCTCAGATTAACTAGATAATAGGAAAATCGCATCGAAGTACTTGTTAAAGTGAACATATGATCTTTACTGAAGTAACAGCAATGTTTTCATACGCGAAAAATTTAACGTTATGTTACTGCTTTTATAAATTATTAATTTTCTAAAGCAAAAAAAAAATGAAGCCAAAACAATCAACAAACAACAAATTAATCTATGGAATAAATAATCCATCAATAAAAAAAATCATAATACAAAAAAGATGTTTAAGTTGTTGTTTCGACTCCTATATGGTCTAGTTCTCGATCAGACCAGGTTTATGAGCCCAGTCTTCAGAAACTCCAACAACTGGCGGAGGACTGGGGAAAGCTTTCGCAATGTTTCGTTTAGTACTGATAGAATAGACTTTGCTTTTATTTTATCATACTTGTTATACTTATATTTTTATTTTTTAGCGCAACCCAAATATTGGCGGTGAATTATACTTTTTTCTTTTCAATATGTTAATTGCAAAGATACAAAAA
The DNA here is from genome assembly GCA_038373865.1 of Uloborus plumipes. Taxonomy (NCBI): domain Eukaryota; kingdom Metazoa; phylum Arthropoda; class Arachnida; order Araneae; family Uloboridae; genus Uloborus; species Uloborus plumipes. The sequence goes on along the minus strand of JAXGGA010000521.1, from coordinate 41,589 downwards.
CCATAATTGTGTATAGTACGTAAAACGGGGAAAACTCTTGATTCTGCATGTTAACAGAACCAAATATATCAATCTGCAAATTATCTTTGCAATATGCACATATGGCTCCAATAGAAGTTATCAAAGATTTTTAATGTTTGCATTTACTCAACTTTTCTATGCTCAAAACGGAAACAAAGAAGTTTCAGTACTACTGAGTGATATATGAAAGCATAATATTTTTTTTTAATTTGTTTATTTATTTATTTTCAATTAGTTAAAATTTTACCCTACAAGATCGGTAAAAGGACAAATTATATATGTGAAATGTGTAGAACTCTTTTGCTTTGCTCGTTAATGGAACAAATCAGTTAAGCTGCAAATTATCTTGTCCATATGCACATTAATGGTTTTGGGTACTATTAAAAAATTAAATTGGCAAAACAGCACATTGCTGTAGAATTTACAAAATCTGTTTAATATTTATTGGTTGCTCTTACTTTCTACATTCAAAAGGAAAATAAAGTAGTTTCAATTCTACTTCACTTCACTTCACTCCTCAAGGGGCCACAATACAATCCATTTTTCTGACTTAACCTGTAACGACACCTTCAAAGGGGTTTCAGTACTACTGAGTATCGTACGGAAGCATTACAATATCAACTTTATTTATATTTTTTAAAAATTTTAAACTTTAGCCACAAATACAAATACCGTTAAAGGATGCATTAACTAAGCATAATTGTATACTATAAATACTTATTGACTCTGCCTGTTAGCGAAACAAATCGGTCAAGAAGCAAACTATCATGGCTATATGCACATTAATGATTTTCGAATTTTCTCAATACTATCTTAAAACTCAATTGGCAAAACAACATATAGTTACAGCATTAACCAAAGCTGTTTAATGTTTACGGTTACTCGAATTTTCTACACTCAAAAGGGAAAATAAAGTAGCCTCAATGCCACCGAGCTACATACGAAAGCATAACACCAGCATGATGAAATGGTAAATCTGGTATCGGCTTAGATAATCGATTCCTGTTCCTAGGCAGTTGTTCAACGTCTCGCCATTACGTCAGTCAACTGCTATCTGACTTCGATCTTTCACTTAGTATTCAATCTACCTCGAATCAACACGGACCTAATTCAGCTGTTAAGGCAGATAAAATTGATTGCGAGCGCATGGGGTAGTGCTTTTCTGAAACTTAGATAGCGAATTCCAATTTAGATTCTCCGGGATTAATGAAGATAATAATTTATTCTATAATTTATTTTAAAAAATGCTTTGTGTAGATTACTAAACATGTGTTTATTGAAAGCGCTTATAAGTGGCGGAAAAGTGGCCTGTTTCCTTCTCTTCGTCATTAACGATCCGTCTCTTATGTATTTTTTTTATTTAGCAATACGTTAAAGCAAATCATACTATCTGACCACGGCTGCTATGGAATTGGCAAACGTCTAGTTAAGATGAACCTATTTCAATGAGGGGAGGGGGAGAAAATTTAATGCACGTACTTCTTTTATTTAAATTTGACTCTGCTTAATTTAGAGTCTGATACACAGTTGTAAAAGCTGGCCTCCCTGAAAGCTCATAGTTGCATCTATTTCTACCTGTAACCGAATGCCCACCTTTTCACCTCATTGGTAGTCAGACAGTACCAACTAAAGCTCTTGAGCTTATATAGCAACATGAAGAATCATAATCCATCTTGGGGATAAACGCCGCCTTTCTTCTTATATCTTCTATGATGAGGTAGAGCATTTTAGTTTGTTGAATGTGGTTTATTATTAACTTTCCATTAACTTACATTTCTGGTATCTTGAATATTCACCATAGGAGACATACAAGGGCACTCCGAACTTAACTTTTTGGAAAGCTGGAAATTCCTAACAGCCGAATGGAACTCACACTTTTGGGACTGGGGAATAGAAACTGGAATTCCATAAACTTGTCTAACAACGATAAAGTCCCTTTTTAAGAAACATTATTAATGAAGAAACTGTATCCTTACAATGTTACTTAAGAAAAAGCGGCTTCGTTACTACATTTTAGCAAAAAATCTGTAGGGTCATTCCACGGAAAAGTCACCATCTTGTGCCTCACGTAACGCTCATTAATGTCATTAAAAACTAGTAGTGAATTTAAAGAGTAATGCACGTAATTTGTTTGTTTTTTTAAATCACAAATCGGTGTGGTATTCATTAGGCAATAAACTTTGTTTCTTACCTTTTAACCCTTCACTGCATGGTGTGAATGATCTGGCACAAACCAAATAAACCCTCATATATTCCTTTGATCTTTAAATGCAGTTAAACTGAGTTTTATGCCCCTTCTGGAACATTGCTATAACAGTTTAGTGTGAATTTTATGCACTAGTTAGTTGCACTAGTCTAGGTATTACAGTTCTTGCTTTTGAAAAATAGAATGTCTGCATTACAGTAAGAAGTGTGCTTAATAATCATTTCCTTTGTTCTAAAAATGTTTAGATATAAATACTGTACTTAGTGGTAAAACTTGTTGGTTCCACTTATGGCACAAAACGCATTAGATTATTACACTTATCGGTATAAGCTTTTGCTAAGTGCTTTGTGCCATACGTGGAACAAACAGTTAAAACATCATTTTTGGCACAAATTTTTAAGATTAATTTTTTGCTTCATTTTTCCTGAACTCAGGGCTATTTAAAAGGTAACATATGATTTTTTTTCATGAACATATAAAAAATCGTGCAGTGAAGGGTTAAAATTACTAATGAGCGTCACGTGCGGTACAAAATGGCGGCATTTTCGTAGAAGAGTCATTCCTTGTCAAGTGGACTAGTGGTCCCCACCCGACCATCTCCGATTTGGATCAAATTTTACAGAGGTATAGACATGCCTATGAAACTAACCTGTGCAAATTTTTAGCTTCCAAGATCCATATCTGGAGGAGCTAGGATCCCGCAAAAAATGTGGCCCAAAATGGCGGATGAACTTCATGAAACAAGTTGCAATGTTTAGGTCAAGGTTGCAGAAAATTTTATCACAGTGGAAGCCTAATTTTTTTTGGAGCTTAAAGTACTTTTGGTTGTCAATACTTGCCAGTATATTCTTTGAGATTGCGCTTATTAGATTTTGTGTAGCACGTGCCTAAACTTGCGAAAAAACGCGGTGGGCAATTTTTTTCCTGGATTTCAGGTTGTCATAAATTTTTAACCAAAAAACTTCAAAGGTTTATACTTCGTAGTTTTATTGTCCAAATACTTGTTTTTAATGTTTTATAGCTACAGAGCTTAAATATTGTATTTGTAAAAGATATTGGCACCCTAAGTGTCGATGAAAACGCTTCTTTTGAAAAATCGCCTGTTTTCAACTCACTATATCTCAGGTTTGTCACCTAAGACCATTTTTTCTTTGGCACCATTAGAAAGAACAGATTTTTTCCTATCGAAATGAGTTTTTTTTTCGATGGTGTTCTTTCGAATAAGGATGAAAAAATTAGCTTGAAATACTGTCTGTTATGAAGAATTGGCATAATTAGGTTAAGACTGCAGAAAATTTTATCACACTGGGGGCCTAATATTTTTGGAGTTTAAAGTACTTTTAGTGGTCAATACTCTCCAGTATTTTTTGTGAGATTGAGCTAATTAAATTTTGTGTACCACGCATGTTAACTTGCAAAAAAACGCGTTAGGCAATCTTTTTCCTGGATTCATAAATTTTTAACCAAACAAATTCAAAGGTTCATATTTCGTAGTTCTATTGTCCAAATACTTGGTTTTAATATTTTACAGCTGCAGAGCTTAAATATTGATTTTGTAAGAGATATTGTTGTTGTAAAAGTGTCTATCAAAATCATTTTAATGAAAAATCGCCTGTTTTCAACTCACTGTATCTCAAGTGTGTCACCTTCCACTGTTTTTTTGTTGGCACCATTAGAAAGAACATATTTTTTCCCTTTGAAATGAGTTTTTTTTTCGATGGTGTTCTTTCGAATAAGGAAGAAAAAAATAGCTCGAAGTATTGTCAGTTATGAAGAATTGGCATAATTAGGCTAAGACTGCAGAAAATTTTATTATACCAAAAGTTCGAATTTTTAACAACTTAAAGTACATTTAGTTGTTTATATAAATACTCTGATAAGAAAAAATCTGTTATTTATAGTAGTACTAACGAAAAGATGATGGAAGGTGACAAACCTGAGTTACAGTTCAATCAAATCAAGCTATTTTTCAAACAGGAATTGCCAATAATTTTCATGTATGCTACACAAAAGCTAATGAGCTGGAAATCACATAATTATTAGAATCTATTAACAACTAAATGTACTTTAAGTTGTTAAAAATTCGAACTTCTATTATAATAAAATATTCTGCAGTCTTAGCCTAATTATGCCAATTCTTCACAACTGACAAAACTTCCAGCTTTTTTTTTTTCCTCCTTATTCGAAAGAACACCATCGAAAAATAAAACTCATTTCGATAGGTAAAAATCTGTTCTTTCTAATGGTGCCAACGAAAAAACGGTTGAAGGTGACAAACTTGAGATACAGTGAGTTGAAAACAGCCGATTTTCCATTAAAATGATTTTGATAGACACTTAGGGTGCCAATATCTTTTACAAATACAATATTTAAGCTCTGCAGCTGTAAAACATTAAAAACAAGTATTTGGACAATAGAACTACGAAATATGAACCTTTGAATTTGTTTGGTTAAAAATTTATGAATCCAGGAAAAAGATTGCCTAACGCGTTTTTTTGCAAGTTAACATGCGTGGTACACAAAATTTAATTAGCTCAATCTCACAAAAAATACTGGAGAGTATTGACCACTAAAAGTACTTTAAACTCCAAAAATATTAGGCCCCCAGTGTGATAAAATTTTCTGCAGTCTTAACCTAATTATGCCAATTCTTCATAACAGACAGTATTTCAAGCTAATTTTTTCATCCTTATTCGAAAGAACACCATCGAAAAAAAAACTCATTTCGATAGGAAAAAATCTGTTCTTTCTAATGGTGCCAAAGAAAAAATGGTCTTAGGTGACAAACCTGAGATATAGTGAGTTGAAAACAGGCGATTTTTCAAAAGAAGCGTTTTCATCGACACTTAGGGTGCCAATATCTTTTACAAATACAATATTTAAGCTCTGTAGCTGTAAAACATTAAAAACAAGTATTTGGACAGTAAAACTACGAAGTATAAACCTTTGAAGTTTTTTGGTTAAAAATTTATGACAACCTGAAATCCAGGAAAAAAATTGCCCACCGCGTTTTTTCGCAAGTTTAGGCACATGCTACACAAAATCTAATAAGCGCAATCTCAAAGAATATACTGGAGAGTGTTGACAACCAAAAGTACTTTAAGCTCCAAAAAAAATTAGACTTCCACTGTGATAAAATTTTCTGCAACCTTGACCTAAACATTGCAACTTGTTTCACGAAGTTCATCCGCCATTTTTGGCCACATTTTTTGCGGGATCCTAGCTCCTCCAGATTTGGATCTTGAAAGCTAAAAATTTTCACAGGTTAGTTTCATAGGCATGTCTACACCTCTGTAAAATCAAATCCAAATCGGAGATGGTCGAGTGGGGACGATTTGAAAAATTGGTCCAGTTGACGTGGAATGACTCAGAATAGACCTGAGGTACTACTGGAAAATGCTATCGAAACTGGGATTGGGTAAGCTTTCCTTGTACCGATACAGCTATTTTTTTAAGTAAAATTGATAACCCTACACTGCATAGCGGTGCCAATTGGATACATGGACTATTTTTCCTAATGACCATGCATATGGCAACTCAAGCATAAAGAGCATAAAAGTATATTTAAAGCAAATATAACCATCTCTTCTCAAAATTATTTTTTTAAAAATATGTTCCAATGTTTTTTTATTACACTAAAAAACATATATATGTCTTTCGAAGAACAAAAAATCATGCAGTGTAGGGATAATATTACCAATTAATAAGCCGCACCGTTAGTGAAAAACTTATGTAAGACCAGTTTAAGTGCGATTTTCTCGTTATAATGCAGTAATTTTTGTAGTGGATGATTCTTTACGGAAGAACAGCTTAGTAGATATTTTCTAATACTACTGCAGTTTTTTTTTTCTTTTATAGTGCACATGCTAGTAATTGTCACTTGCATGTCACATAGCATTGTTTTTCTTTGTCGTATCCAAAAATTTACAAAATTTGAGATAAACCAGTTTTACGGTGCTTACGGCAATGCAATTTAATATTTCTAACAATAGCAATGCTCAAGCTATTTTCGCCATTACTTTTGCAAATTTCCAGAAAAAAGAAAAATGTGAATCCGTGACGAAAATTTAACGACACAATATAATCCCTGGCGTAGCAGAAAAAATGGTCGATTACTGGAGAGTTATAAAAATGGGGTCATAAGTAGGACATAAATTGGAAAAGTTGCTATCTAACGCGAATACATGGACGAATAATAAAAAATCTAAGTGATGCAGTTAATTTTTTGATGATCGAGTGTGCCATAAATATAAGGGCCAATAGGTATGAAAAAATGGGTCATAATATTACCACTATAATGTATAGATTTTGCAAAAGCTGTAAGAGGGTTCTTATGCTTTTACGCCGCAGAAAAGGTGTTTAATAAAGCACTTATGCTTAACTTTTCTGCGATATATCTATTTTTTATTTGTTTCTCCACGAGTTTCTACGCATCGATTATCATATTTCAACCGTGAACGGGAATTCGAGATTTTTTTGAGACATATTTTGTACGTAAACGAAATCAAAACATTTGTACAACATTGTTTTCTATATGAGACCAATGATTAAGATTAAAGACATGTGAAAAAGTAGTTCCAAATCAGTTAATTAAACCAACAAGTAGGGATGCACCGATTAATCGGTATTACCGATTAATCGGCCATAATCGGCCGCTTTACCGAATGTTAATAATCGGCAAAATCGGGCCGATTAATCGGCCGAAAAAATATTTTTCAAATATTATTCTTTAATGTATACCTTCACTAAGAAACTATGATGAATAATTTTATTAACAGTAATAATAATCCCCACAGACGATATGAAGCTTTTTTTTTAAATTATTCTCCTACTTTGAATAAATATACATAGACAATGTTGCAACATTTTTCATGTGGCGATAGTTTTCTCCTTAGCAGTGCTTTTAGATAACCTCTAATTTTCAAAGAAAAAAGTATTGAATTGTATTGCTGCTAATTATTATAAAATATGAATTAAAAATACTCCTAAATTGGAGTGCTCACCACAGACTCCCCCTCCCCTCTTTCTTTATGTCCCAATTTTCATGTCCAATTAACGTAACTAACAATGTGTTAGTAATATTATCGACAATAATATGAAAATTGGTTCTAAGAAATTTGACAAAATGTTGAAATTAGTTTGTGAAAACTAAGAAAATGGGAAAAAAATTTTCTCTCAGAAATAAATTGCTTACTATTTCTAAACTTGAAATTGCATAAGAGAGAAAAAACACTGATGGTAAAATTGGTTGTCGAAAAACAATCATTCTTATCATTAATCGGCTCAGCCGATTAATCGGCCGATTATCAACAACCGATTAATCAGTAATCGGTAATCGGCCAATTTGCTTAGCGGTGCATCCCTACCAACAAGCAAACTTGATTAAAATATAGAACTAAGAATTAATTTCCATTGAACTTGACTTAATATTTAAGACATAATAAAACGCTTAATTTGAGCGAAATTATTTAATACAAGGGGTTTTTACGTTTTAACATGATATGAGAAAAACTCCAGAATGGAGTCTTTAAAAAGCCGTGTAAAAACGGTGGGTATTGGAGGTTACTAAAATTAAGGAAATAATTGATGATATCAATTATTGCAATTTTTACGACAGCTAAAACTTCAACGTATATAGTTCTTTAATACTGAAGAAAATGCCATAATTGACTGTCGTTTTCATTGATATTTAAGACAAAAAAATTGTTATCAATCAGACAGAGTTTTAGATTTTACTCTAAAAAAATATAGATTTAACTGCTCACACACCAGACAAATTTTAAAATTAAAAAAAAATCTTTTTTGAAACATTATTCGAAGTTTTTAGAGTCTAAAAATTTAATAACATATTTTTGAAAACCTTGTTTAAATTCGAAAGCTTTTGAAAACTGTTGTTTGAGCCTTGAATACCACAAACTTTAAGGGAGAAAAAATCTTTTTCAACTAAATTTATACCTTTATGCTTCTAATCTACGGGTAAAAAATGACTGCTAAATCTGAATTAGCTCATTTGATATCACAAAAAAGTAATTAAAAGACAACTCGAAAATCTGACTTTTTTTTTAGAAGGTCGACGCTATGAAAGAAAATAATAAAGCATAAAGAAAACCAAGCAAAAAAATGTACCTGGTTTATTTTTAAATGGAGAAAAAAGCATCCTTTGATAAGTGCCTGTATAAGCACGTCATAATTAACCGTTTTCAATAAATGGTGGCGTGTATTCACATCGAACGTCGTCTCACGGAATAAAACGAAAAGAAAATACGTCACAGGTCTTACAGAAAAAAAAAATCTTCCAACTGAATTCGTCAATGCATTCCAGTTGGATAAAAAGAGGAGTTGGATCCCAGATTTTCAAGTTGATCCTGATATCTATTACAAATCCCCCCCCCCTTCTCCCCGTCTTTTTCCCCCGGTTGGTTTCACCCGCTCCGTTGCTAAGCAACACTGGCCTATTGAAGTAGGTTGTTAGGATTTTCAACTAGTGCTCCAAAATCATGTTCAAGTACTTGTTCAATTAATCTGAGCAAAAGGACCACTTTAGGAGGATGCGGAGAGAGGGGGCCACCCCGTTCCATCGCACGCATCATTAAAAGTTCTGCGTCCGCGCGCGTTTTAATAAGCTCCCAACTCCGATTGCTAACTTGTTGAAAAGGAGGTCTCTCTCGTTGAATCCTGCCTGCCTGCATGCGAGATAGATAGCCAATAGCGAGAGCTTTTTCTGGCTAATTTTTAAAAATTCCTTTCGCAGCGAGTAATAAATAACAAAAATATCGTTTCCTAAAATTCAATTTAAATAAAGGACATTTTTTAACTCGTTTATTCTGAGAGGAAATGTGAGCGCCATCGAAAGAGGAAATAGGTTTAATGGTAGTTCGTTCAAAACACAGCGTTCTCAAATAACTTTTAGAAGAAATAAAATATATAATTTGATTCAATTGAATTAATTTTTCTTGAGGATGGAAGTATACGTATTTTTATTGAAAAGTTTCTTTGAAGAGCTATGATTTTTTCAGGTATAAATTCTTGAGTTCGTATAGAACTTTAATTCCATTCAAACTCTTATTTTACATGAATACAACATTTATGGAAAAGAGATACACAAATTCCCCAAGCAATCCATTGATATATTTTTATCGGATACAATAAAATGCAGAATTGATTACTGTGATGTTTCTATTAAATCTCAGGCCCTATTTTATTTTAAAACTGCTTCATTATTGATTGATTAAAACATATAAATGCATTATATGAAAGGCTAATTAAATCAGCGACTTCTGTTAACAGAAGTTCGTGATATCTTGAATGAAAGTCATCTTATCAATAATGAGAGATTAATGATAAGATGGATTAGGACATGTTTCTTTTAATTTTGTAAATAGGGGAATTTGGGGCAAAGTGAAATGGCGAAATATTTTCCCAGTATGCAGTGCCAGCTATCTAGCAACATTTTAACAAAGTCTCTATACTACGCTGCAAGGTTTTTTGACACTGGCGTCGTGACACAGCGTGACGTCAGCCAATGAAAAACGAGCTAGATAAAACGTCACAGCCTACTTGGCGAATTAGAGGAGATCCTTAACTGCTTCTGAGCTCTTATTGGCTCCGCGCGTAGTGACGTTTAGTGTCAAGATAAGTTGCTTTCTGGTATAGACATACAGCAAATTCTTGTCAACAATTAGATAGATATAAAGATCAACGAAAAAAATTATACAAGTCATTTTCAAAATTTGATACACTTATTATAATATTCATGGTTTTTCAAAAATATTTTTTTTTAATTAAAAGTTATAAGATTTTTTGTATTTATCATTTGAAGTATTAATTTAGATCTATTGATGCTCAGTGCAATACTTATTTAGTTCATATTAAGCAAATTTCATTTTGAATGATCAATGCAATTTGCCAAGTGCACGAGGGGCAAAGTGAAATAGTTCATTTCGTTTATTTATGCATTAATTTTTTTTAATCACGTACGTATTTCTTTATTTATTTACATTATTTTACTTATTAATTTACTTATTTATTCTTTCGTTCACTGCTTTCTTATTCGTTTTCTATTTTATTCACTCATTTCTATTTCTCACACATTAATGAGTTAATTTATTTGCTTTACCATTTATTCGTTTATTTTTCACCAATAAGTCATTTATTCGTTTATTTACACATCCATTTGATGAAAATTACTGTTAATCATTAAATAGTAAAATTTTAATTGTAAAAATATTGGGTTTTTTACTTTGCCCCATGGTTTTTTAAGGTGGAAAATGTCTAACTTTTTTTTAAAGGTACAAAGTAACTGCCAAAAATGAAAAATAATATTTCAACGCAAGTTGTCTTACAAAATATATTATTTATTTTTTATGTACAATAATTTTTAGGACGAATTTCCAATTTTTTCATTTTGAAATAGGTCAGCTAGCTTAACTATTTCACTTTGCCCCATATTCCCCTACTTTTAAGAATTCTAATAACGTATGAAATGTAATGAGATAGCCCTACAATTTCCGGAAACCATGTAAGGAATATTTACTGTGGATCTCTCAGGTGGTATGGTACAGTACGGTATGTCAACCTTTTTTTTTTTCTTTTTACATTTATGAATGATCTTCATGTGAAAAAAAATGCAAATTGCGATTTAGACGTACATTTAAGACAGAATAAAGAGACGACGTCGACATGTAAACTGTATCTGTAAACATACTAGCTCCCTTTGAGTTACATACCCCTTCAACTTGAGTTACCCTTCAAGAAGTTCTCATACATATTTTCCAAGTATCCTCTGCAACATTAGTAAAAAAATATATTTAGAAAATACATTCTCTGTACTTAATCAAAAATGTTCAAAGGACTGAAATAAAAAGACTCATATATAAAAAAAATGAAAACTATCTCAAAATGTTTAGTTATGAATATTTAAATTCATAATACAAAGAGAAACTTTCCAAAAACAAACTTCAAGTTTTTAAAAATCTGACTAATAAAATTACTTCAATGCACGTTTAATAAAATAAACACTAAACCTAGTAGTAAATAAAATTTGAATTCAATAATTATTACAAGCGATATTATTATTATTATTATTATTTTTTTTTTTTTTGCTGCATGTGTTGACCATTAATTTTTCAGCTTTTAATTTACATATTTTAAATTTAACTATATATATATATGTAATGAAGTTCACGAGTTTTCGATAAATAAAGATAAAAGAAAGAACTAATACTTCAAAGCCTGTGTCGTTTTTTTTTTTTTTTTCAAATAAATATTTAGCAAGCACTTAAAAGAAATCTCTACAACTATTAATAGGTCAAGTCGGACCATAGTTTTAAAGTTTCAAATAACTTGTAACGATCTGCATTAATTGATAATCAAACGCATCGCTCTAAATAAGAATTTAGTTATCTTAATTAAAGTTCATTTAAGCAATTATCGGAAACATGAAAAAGTTTACCCAAAACCTGAGAAAAAAAACTAATTAAACTAGTTTCACACCGAACTGGAATGACAAAAATTGTTTTCAAATTGCCTTTGGTAACTTCAATTGAATCACGGTAACACGAAAAGATTCGATCTTCCCGACTTAGAAAAAAAAATCGATTTTTTATTTTTTACTTTAAGCTTCACATTACCTCCCTAACTTTTTATGCTGGGAGGCATTTTATTTCTAATATGGGGAGTGTTTGTTTTTTTGTTAAACCCCTCCCGGTGAAAAATAAAATGAAAGTTAAAAAAAAAAAAAAAATCAGACTGTCAAAAAGCCATCTTTGGGATAAAATATACACACCGACAGGAAAACAAAAGAGAGTGAAGTGAGAGAAGAAAAATGTTTTTTTTTTCTTTTCACAAAAAGGGAAATGAAATGAAAAGGGAAGAAAGAAGTCACGTGACATCCAAGCGCTGACCGTCCACTCTCTTCGCTTCAGTTCGCCGCAGGCGACAGGACGGCAAACACAAAAGTTAAATGTTTCTCCTGCCGGTTTTCTTTATTTTCGGTCGAGAAAAGTATTTGTTTATTTTTTCCCCTCACCGATGGGGCCGATTGTAATTTGTTTCAACAGTTCTCAGCAAGTGATAAATGGCTCTTTATACTTTCCGTTTGCTTTTCAAAAATAATGGTAAGGTTAATCTGAGTTGTACATCTATAAGATTTACTTTTTTTATGGCTCTTTTTTTCCCCCCGTTCTCTCACTTTTTGGAGTTTTCCTTTTTATTGCTTCCACATGTTAAATCATCTTTCATTGACTTGTTGAAAAGAAAGTGGGTTAGAAAGAAGAAGCAAGAGTTTTAGAACTCCGGATAACACTTATCGTTTTTTTCACTAACTATAAATGATTGACGGGAATTTAGCCCTAAAAATATCAACTTCCTTTTCTAATGTAGAGCAGCAAATAAAAATGGAAAGGAATTTAATTATTTCAGATACGAATCCTCCTATATTTTTATCATAAAAAATAGAAAAAATTATCAAGTGTTAATTCTGTACCTCAGAACCAGACTAACGTAAGTCCATTTTCGTCATTTTTCGGTAGAGGGGAAAAACGATTGTCGAATACATCGTTTTTCCCTTCTACTGAAAAATGACGAAAATGGACTTACGTTAGTCTGGTTCTGAGGTACAGAATTATCAGTATAAAAAAAGAAACATTAATTTCCTGCTAGAGGATCCTCACCTCCAGAGTAACAGTAAGAAATCTACAAAAAACTAAGATACCCAACTGTTGTTCTGTGACAATGCTATGAATAAAGATTTTGATAAAACAAAATTGCTTGTCTAGCATGCAATCGAATGTTGTACACTGCAAAAAATGAACTGTTGTTTTTACAGTATAATACTGGATTGGAAGGTGGCTATCTTGGAGGACTGTAGACATCTAAAAATCTCCATCTCACCTAGTAAAACTCTATGTATGTTAGAAAATAGTGTCGTGAAAAAGTAAGTACCAGAATTTTTTTTTAAGATAAAAGTATTGTTGCTAGAAATATAAATTTTGATTTAACATTTCATGTTTCACTATTAATCATTCTATACCATAAGTAAAAAAATACATTTGAAAAAACATATTTAAATAACTGTTACATATATCTTTTTGAATGCTCCTCTTAAATGTAAATATTTCTTACACCAATATTATTTTTTAATGTATCTTTAAAAAAATTAAATAAAAAAAATTTAAAAAAACATGTTTAACTCTTCCCTCGTAAAACTAATTTAATTTAAAAATGCAACAAGTTTACCGAAAGCGTAAACATGCAACGACAATTATTTTATAAAATTAGACAGTAGAAAAATACCGCTACTTCCGTTCTAGCGTGAAACTTCGGTACGTTCTCATTTTCTTCATTCTTACAGATATTTTTCCGAAAGAGTAAATTTAATCGCAGAAGACACATTATAATTTAATTGGATGTTCTAAAAAACAAAAGATCCAATCAAAAGCCTGGAAACAGGGATATTCTTTCGGGTTTAGAGGTTCATAATTCGTCTGCAACTGTTTGAAACATATGTTACTTTCTCACGAATAGGTGTTGATTATGATGAATTATGTGGAAGACATACCATTTTGTTCCCTTTTTATCTTCTTATTTTTTTTTTTTTTTTTTTGGATGGAACGAAAATAATTGGTAGAAATCCCGGAATAAATGGTGTGATATTTGATTTTTTTTGGCGAATGTAATAAAGATTAGTAAGTTTTGCAAAATTTGCCTCGTTGTGATAAATATAATGTAATAGCACTTTAGGTTTTAATTTTAATATATGAAAAAACAACCCTGTAAACTTTTACCTATTTAAATGCAGAACAGTTACGAAACAGCCTAAACTGCTAGATTTCATGCTAAATAAGACGTTGTATTTCAATTGTGGTAATCTTATTACTAAAATATATTTACAAAGAGCCTTAGACTAGAGTAATAATATATAATATACAAAAACAATCGCTAAAGGATGATAATATTTTAAAATAAAACTTCTATTCAACTGCATTGAACGGATCTTACTCGCTGAATTTTGTTGGTGTAACTGTATATTCATTAGATAAGGTCCATATGCATATTACAATTGTTGGTTATCACTACAAAAATATTTGAATTAAATAAAATGTATATTTCATAAAATTTATATTTTCTTCTCTTTTTTTTAAACTACACCACGGCCAGTAAAATAATATTTAATTAACTTCATGTTTAATAATCGAAAACATGAATTTTACTTTTACTTCAAAAAACACTTTCACATTAAATTCTCATGTCAAATCCTTAACTCCAAAATTTTTAAAGACAGTATTAAACGAGCAATTGTCATCCTCCCTTTATGCTTAAGTAATATATTTTCATCTATAAAATTTTCCTAAGTCATGTAAATCTTTATGCCCTGAAGAATAGGCTTGTTAAAAACATATCTTACCGGGATTTAATTTATATTATAAAAGCATGGATGGCAACAGAAGACCAATAAAGCCACAACGTTTATTACACTTTCTCTCAAAGATTCAATATCTTTGGAAGGAATGTCGTTTTATCTAATATCGAACCGGTAAGCTCCCGAAGCTATTCGTTGCAGAATTTCTGATAAGTATTTAATAATACTTTGTTTGTTCAGTTTTGCTGTGGCTTCACTGCGGATCCTTTGTCTTGCGGAGAAACGGTAAATCGCTCGTTCGACTTTAAACCAATTTTCAGAATTAAGATTTATCCTCATAACAATAATTTCCTTCTACAGTCGAACCTGTTTATCTCGAACCTGATTATCTCGAAAGCCTCTCTATGACGAAATTTTTTAATTTCCCTGCTTTTACAGCATAAATTTAATATTTTTTCTCACGTTTATCTCGAATGATTTTTTCCGAAAACCTCTATATCTCGAATTTTGACGACTCTCATTTTTAAATTTCATCTTCAGCCACCCTTTTCAATGGCATAACTTGGAGACAAAAATCATTTTTTGCACAATCGTTCAAAGACTATGTTCGTACTTAAAGGTATGCATTAACTTGCTACCCATATAGTCATCATACTTAGTAAAACGTGAACTCACGACATGTCGTACAGTAAATTATTCAGCAATAGCAATGCAAAACAATCTATTACACATTTGACTTTGTTCCAAATCCTTATTTTTGTAAATTTTATCCCAACCTCTGTATCTCGAAACCTCCCTATCTCGAATTTTTCTCCTGTCCCGTGAAATTCGAGATAGACAGGTTTGACTGTATTGTAAAGTCATCATATGTTGTTGTTTTTTTTTCCCCTATCAAACAGCAATTTTGGACTTGAAAGCTAAACATTTTCTTCAAAAAAAAAAAAACTACTAAGGATGTGGACTGAATTCAAATGGAATTTTGACTCAGAAATGTATTAAAAATGAGTTTACACTGTATCTTCTTAATCTTCGAAACTCATCTTTTCAACAAAAAAAATCTACTGAAAAACTTTTAAAAATCTGAAGAAAATTTAAGCATACTTGGAACATGCTTTAAAAACCCTACAGAATATTTAAAGAAAACTATAACAAAAAATTAGCATTTTCTGCAGATTATATTGAAGACAAAATGACTATTTTTTCCGTCTTCTAAATGTCAGCTGAAATTTAAAAAACTTCAAAAACAAAAATGTTCTTTCACATTTTCTGCACACTATTTTTAGCTGGGGAGATCCTATACTTATGAACCATAAAGATGTAACAGATGTGAAGCGAATTCACTGCTGAATTTGAATACATATTCAAAGGAACGTTTTAACTAAATATGTAATGGATACGTGTTAAAACGTGCTGACTCTGCAGTCACTCAAACCTTCTAAGCAAACAAGTCTAACGACTACAGTTTTCACTTCCAGAAATTTTGAAAATATTTCCACCCGATGAGTCACGCTGTCACATACGAATCTCTGAATAAAAGGATCATTTCCTTCATAATTGTATTTAAACTCAATTTCTAGGATTGTCTGACACTTTTGGATTGTTCTTAATAACCGTCCTTTCTTCAGGGCTTTTTATTTCACTTTTATACCGTTTTTTGTTCGCACTGTGACACACTTATTAAATTATTCTAAGGAAATAATCTCAAGTAATTTTCACTCAAAAGCAGCTGAATTTTGTTTTTAGCATCATTTGGAATGAAAGTAAAAATAATTGTTAATTTAGGTACACTTAAAATTTAATTAAAAGGGGTAGAATCACAAATTCGGTTAAAGTAATTGATTTGTCTTCCTTATTTTAAACTTTCGAAATTTTTTTTCTTTTAATTTTAAATTTTAATGTTTTTTAATGCTCGTAAATTATATATACACTGAAGTGACAAAAGTCATGGGATAGCAATATGCAAATTTTCAGATGGCAGTAGCATCGCATAGAACAGGTATAAATGCGCAGTGCTTTTACAGAGCTTTCATTTCTGTTCAAGTTATTCATGTGAAGAGGTTTTAACGTGATGATGACCGCACGACGTGAATTAACAGACTTTGAACGCGGAATGTTAGTTGGAGCTAGACGCATGGGTCATGCCATTTCGGAAATCGTTAGAGAATTCAACATTCCCAGATCCACTGTGTCAAGAGTGTGCCGAGAGTATGAAATTTCAGGCATAACATCCCACCATGGACAGCGCAGTGGTCGACCGCCTGCACTTAAAGATCGAGACCGGCGACGTCTGCAAAGAGTCGTAAATTCTAACAGACAAGCAACACTGCGTCAAATCACCGTAGAAATCAATGTGGGACGTACAATGGACGTGTCTGCTAGAACTGTGCGGAGAAATTTGGATTTCTTGGGCTATTCCAGCAGAAGACCGACTCGAGTGCCTTTACTGACAGAACGACATCGCTTGCAGCGACTCTCGTGGGCACGTGAGCATATCGGTTGGTCCCTAGATGAATGGAAAACCGTGGCCTGGTCCGATGAGTCACGATTTCAGCTGGTAAGAGCCGATGGTAGGGTTCGAGTGTGGCGCAGACCCCACGAAGCCATGGACCCAAACTGTCAGCAAGGCACTGTTCAAGCTGGTGGTGGCTCCGTAATGGTGTGGGCTGTTTTTTCATGGCATGGACTTGGTCCTCTAGTGCGACTGAACCGAACATTGACTGGAAATGCTTATGTGCAGCTACTTGGAGATCACTTGCAGCCATTCATGGACTTCATGTACCCAAACAACGATGGGATTTTTATGGATGACAATGCGCCATGTCACCGGGCCACAACTGTTCGCAATTGGTTTGAAGAAAATTCTGGACAATTCCAACGAATGATTTGGCCACCTAGATCGCCCGACATGAATCCCATTGAGCATTTATGGGACACCATCGAGAGGTCTGTTCGTGCCCAAAATCCTGCCCCATCAACGCTTTCACAATTATGGACGTCTATCGAGACAGCATGGCTCAATATTCCTGCAGAAGACTTCCAACGACTTGTTGAGTCCATGCCACGTCGAGTTGTTGCACTTCGCCGGGCAAAAGGAGGGCCGACACGATATTAAGAGGTATCCCATGACTTTTGTCACTTCAGTGTATATATATATATATATATATATATATATATATATATATATATATATATATATATATATATATATATATATATATATATATATATATATATATATATATATATATATACATATATATATATATATATATATATATTATATATATACAATCGAATACTCGTTATAACGACTCCTGTAAAAGCATTGATCACTACTACGGAAGCGTCGCAGCAACGGAAGTTCGTGCCAAAGAGCGTTGCTTGTATACATCAAAGAGAGATTATTCCATAAACCATTAATTAACTGTCAACTTCTGCTTATCTTTATATAACTATAGTATAAGGTGCAGTATTCCATTTGACCCACGTTTGATTCAAAAACTTTCACATTTCGGCAGCTGCTGACAAGTTTCTACTTATCTTATCTTCAATGTTCATTTGGTGGAGTTACACATTAAAGTGAAGCAAATTGACTTGCCCTTCTTACCCATGTTGCTTCATCAATTTTACTATTTCCGATAAAGAGGATATAAGTGTAAAAAGCATTTTGTTGTTAAGAAGGATTTTTAAAAAAAGAAGTCTTAAGCGCATTTTTACCACGAATTATAAAGTAATTCAAGTACTTTAAGGTAACCCGACTGATGATCAGGCGTGTTGAAAAACCATATCAGCTTCTATAGTTCCCTAAATTAACGCCAAGAACGGTGGTTTTAAGAGAGGAACTGTTGGTTTTATGTGCCGAAAGTGATCAAACTTTTATAGAACTTTTATAGTAAGCAAAAATTTTGTGTCCAGCTAAAGATGTAATGATTCCAAACTCACTACCCTCCAGCATTGTATTTTGACCGAATAAAATGGCACACTAGTCTAAACTGATCAGTCATTACAGGAACTCAAAGTGTCTAATAACAATGTAATACAGTCGGCGCTCGATATAACGACCGTCTCTGAAAACGGTCTTTATAACGAGTGGTCGCTATAAGAGGTAGAATATAGAGTATAATGGGATACAGTTGGGGTTTTCTCACCGGTCGTTATATTAGGATGGTCTTTATAACGTGTGGTCGTTATACCGAGCGTCGACTGTATATAAAAACTGTAACAACGTAATATAACATACAAATAAACCTAATGCTCGGTAATATTCACACTCAACACGTTCATTATTTAAACCAATTTTTCTTAATTTAAAATTTAAAAGAAAAAACTAATTATCAATATTAATTTAAACAACTGAAGATAAAAAACCATATTTCAGCAAGAAAACATGACGTTGAACAGACCCGTGACATGTTTACACCCCTCCCCCCCCCCCCCAAAATGTACTTAAATGATATTCAATCAAACAAATTAATAAAATTGGTCATTTACAGTTCTTTCCAACTTGATTTTTTTTTCATGTTTACTCTGTTCTAACAGTAAAAATTAAAGGGAATGAACCGCTTTACTCATGTTTCAATCTTAAAAAACCTTCAAATTAAAGTTAAATATCTTTGATGTTAAACACTTTGTTTTTCACAAATTAATAGGCATCAATTAAGCTAGATTTGTTAGAACAATGCAGGTAACTTAATAACATTAAAATTGATAAACTATTTTTCCAGGGAGTTCCTCTGCCATTTTTCTTCTACACTGATGGATATACAATTGAAATTCAATATTATTTCTTAGTTTGACAGATTTTTTTTTCTTTCTCCCTTCGATTATATTTCTTAAAAGAATGCGTCGAAGGTAGTATTTTAAGATCTTTCAATAAGTTAGTACTGTTATTGTCCTTATATTTATTGATTATTTCTAAAAATAGAAAAGTTGATTTTAAAATGTTTTCTCTATAATTAGTGTAGGGTATCAGGATTTCTATAGAATTCGTCGTTTTTTTCAATCTTATTTTTTTCCCTCTTCTTTGTTTTTCATTTCTTAAGAAATATTGGAAAGCAAAAGAATTAAAATTGTTGAGAGTTTGGTGTAGTGACTAGATTAAGCATTATTGCAAGGTTTATCACGGAGCTGAAAATTTTTAGCCAGATGTTATTTTCACCTTCCGGGAAGAATTTGACGATATAAGTTCAAAAATTTATAAAGCATAAAAAAGAAAGAAATCCAGATAAAAGTTTTTGGAAGTATAGGACCAAATAAAGTTTACAATGTTTAACAAAATGGAAAAGTTAGTAAGACAAAAATGTTAAAATTGTTGATTGGGGAAAGACGCCGTATTATGGAAAATGTCGTATCATGTATTACACCTACAAGCATCAGCAAAAACAGCCAGCCAGTCAGTTAGAATGAAGGAGCCTGCACATTGGGAGTATACATAAATTGGTTTTGATTTACCGTGGGTATAAGGGGTGTTTTCAGAGTGTTTCGTTATTTTCAGCGCTCTGATGAGTACCCGAAATAGTATTAAATACCTTTGGCTTAGACGCCGTATTTTCTTTTGAGGAAGATGCCGTAGCTTTTCAACACACCCTAGAGAAAACAATGATCATATTTAAAACATAGACCTATTCTACACTGTAACCTTTCTTGACAAAAACATTGTGACGTCAGCGTGAGGTTAGCCTATGAAAAACGAGCTAGATAAAACGTCACAGCCTACTTGGCGAATTAGAGGAGATCGCTGACTGCTTATGAGCTCTTATTGGCTCCGCGCTTAGTGACGTTCAGTGTCAAGTTAAGTTGCATTTAGATATAGAAAACTACACCGAACCGTCTGAAAAATGTGATTCAATGAAATACATTGTGTGCGCAGCAGTTTGCGCAAAAGCATCGTGTACGGCAACTTCTAAAACCCCTCTGCAGCAATTTTCCCCTACGGCAATTTGGCTTACGGCATCTTCCTCAGCGGTATGGGGAAGATGCGTAGATAGAAAGGTTTTGCTATCATTAATTTTCGGTGGTAAAAAATTGCTTTTCAAATCGAAACCTTTTTTTTTACCAATCACAAAAGTCGATATTTTGTGAATGAATTGAATTTTTAAAGAGATAACCAATGCCCTATTTCATATAAAATGAAGTCAAAAACTACGGCGTCTTCTCTCAATCTACCTTATTTCATTTTTGAAATCTAACACAATATAACCACATTTGATTTTATGTACATGAATCAAATTCAAAAGTAACAAACAGAGAATTAAATAGAATTAAAAGCTGTCTCAATGAGGAAGATAAATTAGTTTTTAAAACCGAGAAGTAAAAAATGTTATTTTTTTAATTAAACGCCGCTACATTTGAATAATTACCTATAGCGCAATATGTGCTATGAGCATTTGAAGTACATAATTTCAGAAAATATTGCTCCACCGCATGTTTGGGTCGGCAGAACTTGCTCAATATATTCTCGATTTGTGCAACTAAGCAATTAACACTAATGTGGTTTTAAAAAGTGATTCTCTTACCATCTTTTCCTTTCATTAAAATGTATTATTTTACGTGGTTTAAGAATAGACCTAAGAGATTTACGAAATGTTATCATATGCATGTGCTGTTTTGTATTAGTTAGTGGATTCTCGCCATGTTTATATAAAAATATATGATAGTATAGTTACGTAACCCCATGGGAAAACATAGGCTCGATCCGTTACTAATAGAACCAAATATAGGATTTAGAAATGCTAACTGCTGTTTTATATCGGCTAATATTAAAAGTTTTGCTATATTCCATTGGCGAACTGGATTTTTTTTTTCAAGCATAGTGCACATTAGAGACATTGCTAGGTCTTTTTTTTTTCTTTCAGGGTGTTAAAATCCACTTTGATATTTTTTGAAGGAGTCGAATTCATTTCAAAGTAGTGAAATATGTGAAACCAGTAAAGATCATAACCGTGAACAATTCCATGAAGAAATATTTCTAAGGATGAGATGGAAATGGCAGGGAAAGAAGAGATGTATACATGTTTTGATTTTCAACCTCTAGAAAGTTTGAAATTTTGAGATTTAAGAAATTAAAACAAAGATAAATTTAACATTTTTCAAATTCTAATTTACTTTTTTCCACCAATTTACCACGATGCAAAATTTTATCTCAAATACAAACGTGAAAATACGCTGATTAAACGATTTATTAGTACAGAGTGGTTTTCAATTTTCAACATGTGAAAAGGGCCATTTCATTGAAAAGCAAACATTTTACCTCTCCCGTGACAACTCCGTTTTCCATTTCCAACTATGAAGTAAGCAAATTTTTCTACTTTCAAAATCGCACATGTATATGATTTCTTGTGCATTTTTTTAATTTTGTTTATAACATTTTAATTGAATTTTTGAAATGAACAACCCAAGTATTTACTATATTTGTAGCAAACAAGTTGTGTTAGATTTTATGTAGTGGTTTTGCTCTAGAGCTGCCACAAGAAACTGGCCACACAGATACAGTACAGACACACAGAGATTTTTTAAAAATCGTCAAAGTGGACTCAGACCACCTCAAAATATGCAAACCGGCAGAATTCGAAAATTTTCATAAATCCAATTTTTTTTATCTATATATTGGATATAGAAGAAAGTAAAAAAGGAATTTCAGCAGTTAGGGCCAAGCTCCACATTGACGTAAAGCAGCAAAATAAAGCAGAAACGTAAACTGGATTAAATAGTTTTCCTATGGAAAGTACACAAATTTTCGGTTTCTGCCTGCGGTTTCGGTCGATGTTCTGCTGATGTGGAGCAGGGCCCTTATAGTAGAATACGTTTCGAACCCAACAACGTATAAAAATGTGGTCTGCTCTATGTATTGCCTTTTTGAAACGGCAAACGACAAAATAAATGAGGTACAACAGTTGAAATATTTTGATACTAGGTAAATGTTGATTTATCTTGCCCATTGTTGATGAAAAATAATATTTTACATTTTTTGGAATTATGTAATTAAGACTTTTTTGATTAAAAAATTAATAAAAAAACAATAGGTAGCGCAGACGACAAAAAATTCAATTGCACAAAAAATTATAAACATTACAAGCCCGTAGTGACGTTCAGTGTCAAGTTAAGTTGCATTTAGGTATAGAAAACTACACCGAACCGTCTGAAAAATGTGATTCAATGAAACACATTGTGTGCGCAGCAGTTTGTACGATAATAAATAGCTACATATTAAATGCAAAACGCATCAGACGATAAATTAACAAAAAGCGGCGTCCACTCGGCCACCCTCATTTCTTGGAAAAGCACCAACTGCTGTCCATTGTCAAGATTGCATCACTCCTGCTGGTCTACATTTACCATTCCCAGACTAAGAGCATTAGTTGATGCACCGCTGGTTTAAACTAAAGCTTAAGAGCGCACGAGCAAAATTATACTCGAAATCGCTCGGAGCACGCAATAATCAACTCTAGCATTAAACCCTTTCACCTGTCAATCTGCACAAATCTTCGACCTCCAATTATCCCTGAACAAGGCGATTATACCGAACTTCCAGGGCCCACCTCCTTTCTGGGAAAACCTAGTTTGAATTATTTCAAGGGATTTTAAAATAATCGGCTTCACGAGTCATTATTAAAATTAGCCCCGCTGCTCTCTTCGGAGGAGAGGCTTATCCGACCCGGGATTCGGCGGGAAAATTGGCCGTGACAGATTTTGTTTCTTATTAATTTTCTATCCGTCGGAATTAGCAATGTAGTCTAAACGAGAACGAGAATTAATATAATGAACTGGTTTCTTCTTCAATAAAGAATTTCTGATAAGGATTTAGTTTAATAGGTAATGATATCCGCTTCTGGCGCTAACCCGCCTTTTGATACAGACAGAATTAGCTTGAAATAGAATGGACGTTATTCTTAGACTCATTCCTTCATGATTTGTAAACTAATTCGAACAAATGGACTTATATTGTATTCTATTCACATTGATCTTTTGTTTATCGTCAGCAGAGCGGCATTAAAAAAGAATAAGAAAAAGAGAAATCACATGTTTGTCAACTAAAATACATTTTGAAATTAGAATATATGTTTCAAGCTACTAGGAGCGGGTTCCGTACCGCTTGTTGTATGTTGAACAGGCAGCCGTTTTCGGCAGTAAGATCTGATAACGGATTGCATAGCGTAAACCTTACACAAAACTGTCTGTGTTGGCAGAAATACATTACCCTAAAACTCTCTTTTGCTTCAAAATTTTCGAGTTGAACCGTACCAAGTGCGGTCGCTTGATGGTGTTCCAATTTCACATTAGCTACCAGTTTTTGTTGGTTCTCTTTGCTCTATAAGAGGATTTTTGCCTCCAACTCGTTTAATTCCTATTCCATGCTGACGAGTGCCAAAAAGCACGAAACTGCAGTCCTTGGATGGAATAAATGAGCTGGTGGAGAGTTGCATATTGTATCTTTTACATGTATTGTTCACTCCTTTCAAATTTAAGAGTATGGTATCTCTTCTCTACTCTCTACTAATAATAAAGCTGAAGGTGGTTCTGTCTGTCCTTCTTTCTTTCTGTCTGTCTGTCTGTTACGCGCGTAGCGCCAAAACCGTTCGGTCGATTTTCATACCACTTGGCACAAAATTAGTTTGTAGCATGTAGTTTTGCACCTCGAAGCGATTTTTCGAACATTCCATTTCGTTCTTTTTCTATTCGAATTCTTAGAGGAAATTCGATAAAATAGGGAAGAAATATTCCATACACATTTTCAAGTCTTATGTCATTCGAAAGCTTGAAATTTTCTGCACAAAATGACGTTTTTTCGAAGTTTCTACGATCATCAGGAGAGCTGTAACAATTGTTTTTAGAATCCCGAAATTCAAGGCTTACCTTCAGTAAAGCAAGCCAAACGATTCTAAAATGGCTTTGCTCGCGAATAAAATTTGTTTGAAAATAGAGATGAAATGAATTATTTTATCAACGGAAATCAACTTTTCATGTTGTTACCATGGTTACGTTTTTATTTCGTTCTTTTTCCCTTAATAATTTTAAAAATGTATTTGTTTTTGTAACAATCCAAACTCCAAGCCTTATTAAAATTAGTCAAATGAAATATTAAAAACCGTGATAAGATGGCACCTGTCAATCAAATGAGAAATCGAGTCCTTTCCTTAAAATACAGGATACCATTCTAAATTTATCGTCTGCAAAACATATTTTACTTCATTATTAATTTATTTCAATATAAATTGCAGCAAATGGCTTGAGTGAACGAATTTAGCTTTTAATTTATCGTTTGCTGGTTGATCTTTGTCGATGTTTATTGTTTTTATTATCATTGTGAAGAATAATGCACGAAATTTCTATAACTAATACTTAAAATTTTTAGGATCAGTTGAGTTTAAAAGAAAAAATTGCTCCAGATATACTTTTGCAATGTGATTATTTATTGTTGGACTGTAATTTGCAGCAATAATTGCATTTAATAAATAATGAAAGACAATATTAAAAATTAATTTTTTGGCGACTTTTTTACAATTTGGCATTCAATTCTATTTCAGTATATTTACTTCTATCTTATTGCGATATTGCAACGTTCTTTCTAAAGTATGTCATTTCGGAAAATGTATTATTTTGTTTTTGAAGTTAGGAAAGAAAACTTTCTTCTTCTTTTAAACTTTGGTAAGATTTCTGTTGGTTTCTGTGAGCAACAAAATTTTTCTTATTTTTTCTTTTGGCTTATTTTTGTGCTTTGGGGTTGCATTCGAATGTCCCCAAGGGGGTGATTTACCCCTTTTATGGGGTAATCAGGGCTTTCAATGCAGACCAAAGTGATATGAATTGGCGCGACCACTTGGCGATACCTCGCCAAGCTTTTGGTCACCAAGTGTTTGACGCCAATTTGGCGACATATCGCCAAGTTGGCAATAAATTTAGCGAAAAAAAATTTTTTTTTGGGTTCAATTTGGCGCTATTGGCGATATTTTGCGAAAAATCTACTGAATGATGTTAAAATCGGCGATATTTAGGAGATTAATCATTGTAAAACATTTTTTTGCATTGTTTCGTGGCAAACTAGGGATGCAAATGTTTGAATTGTTATCTTACTCACTTCAAGCACTATTAGCACTTAAGGCATCTACTAAGAAATTTACACGTAAAAGGAAGTAGTGTAGGGTCCATACCAAATTTTTATATCATACTTTGAAGGAATTATAGTTGAATTATAACTAAAATAGAGTATTTTTTTCTGCTATATCATTTTTTTACAAATGAACTTTTAATTTTATACCACGGGCAAAGCCGTGCGGGTACCGCTAGTCATGTTATAAACCTATACAGTGAAATATGTCTATAACGATACTCAAGGGACCGTGAAAAAATATCGTTATAGACAGATTATCATTATCGACAGTTTGAGCAAGAGTAGATGGAAAGTTGGCTGGGACCAAACCAAAATATCGTAATAGGCTGGTTTATCGTTATGTACAGTATCGTTATACACAGGTTTCACTGTATGATGAATAAACTTTCTAAACTGATTAAACTTTTCGTACGGGTCATTTTCAAGAAATTCTGGCATTTTTTTCCATGTTTCAAGAAGTGTTTAAAAAAGTAAATTTTCAAAAGTTGAGTTTTACTTGTGAAGTTCTTCTGTTAAATTTCAAAGAAAATGTTTGAAATATCTCAAAATACGTCCTTATTGTCACTAATTGTTCTCCTTATAATACCAACCTGTAAGCAAGTAGTGCGTTCTTGGTTAAAAAATAAGAATTAAAAATGCCCCTTTTTATGGGCAATACTGTTTTCGGAATAAATAATACCATCTTTAACAAAACGACACTTATGTTTCTTGCCCAGCGGTTCAATTATAGCTAAGATGTAATGCTTTTGAAAAGAACATTCCTGAAAAGAATATTCATAAATGCAGAACCTTCTACTTTCTAAGTTTGCACGTTTAAATACGGCCTTGACGATTTAAATGATGATTTAAGGCCTGGAAGACCAGAAGGTGATTGTTACAGAAGGTGAAACTGTGAGTGGAGAATATAATTTAGAAGTTTCACATCATTTGTGGTAGAGAGTTGTTAGTGCTAGAGCAGAATATTTAAAAAGAAAACAGTTGTTTTTATTGCTTGATAATACCCCACTTCACAAGACCAAAACAGTTGAAGAATTTTTGATGAAAAAAGAATTGCGTCTTCGATCCCCCTCAATATTTACCTGATCTGTCACTGTGTAACTATTTTCTGTTCCGGAAGCAAAAAACTAATGAAAGTAGCTTTTTACGATGGTGTTCCAGCCGTTAAAGCAGCCGTGACACAGGAGCTAAAGAACAGACTAAAATCCGAATTTAAAATGACTACGGATAAATTGTTTGACCGTTCAGCGTTATATTGGTGTAAATGGATATTATTTTGAATAAATGGGAGCTTTAATCCTTAATGCCCTGATGGTACTCAGGAGTACTGCTTGAATTAATTTAGTATTATTATAATTAATAGCTGGAATCATGTTCTCACTTGAAAATACAATTCCTTGTACTTTGCTGAGACTCCAAAAAAAAAGGTACATGTAATCGGAAATAGCTTTCTTGAGGACCCTAAGTTGTAAATGGAGGAGGGGAGGGGGTTCGAATTTCTATACTTTGTATATGTGTTATTTGATGCATTTTCAAAACTAACAACGATCTAGAAATTCATTGCCGAAAAATTCAGGGCATAAAGGGCATAAAAACATATTTCCACTATTTTTTTTTTTAATTCTGTCACTAGAAAGGTCAGTCATTCTTAGATCACACTCTATATTGTATTAAAAATAAAGGCAAAATCTTTAAAAAATAACTTTCAAAGCTATTTCTAGTAATTCATGAAGGTTTATTAAATATGGAGCTGTCCCCTTCCTCCACCAATGTCCTTATAATTTAATGTAAGATGCATCTCATTGCAAATAAAATAATTAAGTTTCTGACTTCTTTCGGAAAACATTTTTTCCTCTTTTGAGACATAAAGAGCCAAAGGCATTGCTCATTCAAAGCCTGTTATTTTACAGATTAATTAATTACAAAATATATATTTTAGCAGTACTCATTTCCTTTACAGTGCTCGTCAAACTTGAAACGAAACAACAAAAAAAAAAAAAAAAAAAACTCTACAAGCATCTTTATTTAGAATCAAATCACACTTCTGAAAAGAACAGCGAATTTCCAATTAGATTCCATTTTGTTGTCTAAGCTAGTAATGACCCATTATCGCTGCAAATCTGTTCTAATTACTTCAAGAGATTCCATTTCCCGCCCTCCGTAAATAATTTTGAGGCATCTCAAAATAATCGGCTTAGAGCTCATTCCTGTATTCAAAGTTCTGGGGAGGCAGAATTAGCCACCCAGATCACCGACAAAATTGACCGTGACAGATTTTGTTCGCTATTAATTTTCCGTGCGAAGGCATTAATGCTGCCCTTAAAGATAATGATTATGGTTATCGCATTTTCTGTGATCAGTTCTTGAAGAAAGTTTCATAACGAGTTCACTTTACAGAGGAGATGGGATTCGTTTACTCTCGGTTCCTCTTTTGAGAGCGAGATGCTTTGTGAGGGTACGAGTTGCAGTCTCGTCTTTCGAGATAATGCTTCGTAGAAATTGATTTATGAATGGGAAAAATTTTATGGTTTTACAGTACTAGAAAATGTTACTATCAGGCTACATTAGGAGCTATGCTCTAAACGACAGTTGAAGTAAAACCACCTACATTTGACAATGCAATAGTAGTTGAGTTATAGAGAATAAGCTGAAAGAGCATTTGAAAATTTAAATATCAGTACGTACAGTCGAGCTCACTTATTAGAATAACGGTTGAAGCAATATCCAGCTTAATATAATACATTTTCAACGTACCAAACCGTTGTAATACATTATTTTGATCCCATATTATGGAATATTCCGCTTATTAGAATATTTTTTGTGGAAAAATGGCTATTCAATTTACACTAGATTGCCCAAGGAGTCATTTTGACTGATTTTTAATTTCAATCAGTAAGGCAATTATGTATATATAACACAATTTCTTAGAACTTTGAAACTTTTTATACAACATGTAGATGTGTTTATTAATAATTGTAGCTATCTTCTCTCTCCCGTCTTCCATTTCCAGTATAGGATGGGATATATCTATATGGCCCAAGCAGTCTGAGTGACTGCTTAGGCAATCTAGTGTTAAGCGGGCTCGACTGTAGTTGTGACAGGGTTGAGGTTTTGACGTGACACGCTTATAAAACTGGTTTCACCTGTCAAAAATATGCTGAAATCCCCCTACTGTCAAAAACCTTTAGAGGCAAATAAGAGCTTTCTGAAGATACAAATGAAGTATGAACTACCGACAGTTGTCCTGCATTGGGATAAAATTTATTTACAATATGTGTAATGAGCAAACGTTTTAGCTAATTAAATAAGTAAAATAATACGATTCAAATCTCAAAGATGTTTGTTAAATGGATATGCAAAACATTATGGTGTTTTCCTTTTAGTACCGTAAAGTCGGGTTACTTGGACCCACAAGGGGGTTACTTGAGCCCACAGTAAAATGATAAAATCTCTGTTTGGTACTAGCGTTAGAGGCTGCAGAGTGCTTCTACCTAGCGAAAAAACGAGAAACTACGTGCAAGTCTTCAACTAGTAAGTACCAAACCCAGATTTTATCATTTTACTGTAATGGGCTCAAGTAACCCCCTAGGGTCCAAGTAACCCGACTTTACGGTATTAAAAAACTAAAGTTAGTTAGCATAAATGTTTAACACAGTTAATACGCATTTACTGCAACTTATTTTTGGCACTAATCAAAAGTATAAACAAAAATATATACATATTTGCATCAGGGTAGAAAATTAAAAAATATATATTAGCTTGGAAGCATGTAAGAGGGTGAATAATTATTCAGCAACTGAATATTTGGATAATCTCTAAAACTTAGTAATCCCAGCATACTGTACTCCCAGCTTCTTGGCTAAATTTAATATTTAATTTATAAACCAAATAATTTACTAAATTAATTTGTATGTTCTAATGATTGGAAGAGGGAGTGAAATTTCTCAATTATTTATAAGTGATTTTTATTTCATCTATGCAGTTTCATTTGCTTTAAATCTTATAATCTTAATTTTACATTAAAGTACGAAGTGACGTTGTTGACTGTATTTGCATTTTACTTAATCCACCTGAGATTACTTAATATAATATTTTCTTTTCAGCACAATTTAGAGTTTATGTAGTAAAATAAATAATAAATATTTTCTTAATTATTATCAACTAAAATGTCTTTTTAGAACGGAAATATTTGGGAAGTCACCGTGATCTACCGTGACACCCATTTGGCACCCCTGTTCATTTGTCGATCTACCCCAACATAGAAAGAACGTTACGCACTCTGCATCCAATCCTCCTGACTACACATATTCCGCATGTAGGCGAAATAACTGAAAACCCAAGAAAAAAGTTACTGATAAACATTGCGAAAATAATTTACTTCGATTTCCTCAGAACATATCTACCACGTTCTTGTCTGCATTAAACGACTGCGCGGGCGCTATTTGGCATTATTTATCGCCACACCTGGTTCTTCTAGAAGGCAATCGGCTATATTCGTAAGTCACACGGGTTACGATATCATATTTCTACTCGTTCCAGCCTTTCGCCGTAGTTTATAAGAGTCGGGATATAATACATTTATTGCTTTTATGGAGGTACATTTATTTTTGGGGTTATCCAGAGGAAGATTATTTTTGAATAAATCTTTTCCTGAAACATTCTGGTACACTTTTTGAGGTGATCTATTTTTCTTAAAAAATGAGCTCATGTAACTGTCTGAAGAAAAAAAAAATTGGTATTTTTTTCTTTTCTTATTTTTTTGGTTGCATTAATAACAAAATAATAATAAAATAAAATGGCAAGGACTTAATTTTCTCTGACAAAAACATTTTACAATGGTGTACAGGCCCTTCATTTAGGAGGATTTGGTGAAGGAGGAATTGACTCAGACCCTCATTACTTTGAATGTTTTACGCAAGGAGATTAAAGAGGAGGAGCTAACTCTCTGCTATCTAAAAGTGGCAACGAATTCTCACCCGTCGCCAGAGGACGCTAGCTGAAACGCTCCCTATCTCTTACGGGAATCAATGTAAATGATACTGAATCTGTCATCTTTTTAAATGCTGTTATGGGGAAGAAAAAAAAATTTCAACTGGATTTTGGTGTAAATCTTCGATTGACATTATGAATTAAATATGATTTTCATCCCACGAAAATAGGCGCCGTATTCTTTGAGAAATAGGTTTAATCGAATGCACTTACCAAATTGCCAAATCTGACAGAATCTGTCATTTTAAAAGACTGCTGTTGGCAAGAATATATTTTTTTTTTTAGTTGGAATTTTGATCAAACCATCGATTAACATTATGAACTAAATATATTTAATAAATACATTTAAACTAATAATTATTTTGTCTACTAAATATATTTAATTAATAACAAAATTAAATTCTGACGTAATTAATTTTTTGCCTCATGCTTAATTTATCAACAATTTAGAGAACTGATTCTCAGCAAAAATTATATCGTACAATGCAAAGAAAATATCACATACAGTCGCATATATGTCAAATTTGGCAAGTAGCTAGATGCCGTCGATTAAACATCTTTCTTAAAAAATACGGCAAAATTTCAGTGAGGTGGATCAAAGTCATATTTAGTTCATAATGTTATTTGATGGTTTACACCAAAATCCAGTTAAAAAAAATTTTTTTTCTTTCCCATAGCAGCATTTAAAAAGATGACAGATTCAGTATCATTTACATTGATTCCCGTAGAAGATAGGGAGCGTTTCAGCTAGCGTCCTCTGGCGGCGGGTGAGAATTCGTTGCCACTTTCAAACTAGCGCATCCGTAGAACATTTCTCTCCTTCTTTCTACTCCGTGGTTTTACGTATTTGCACGGTAAGTGGGCGTGGTCCTTACTGTTTTTTTACTCAGAAAATTTTGGATGCTCGTCCAATCAGCAGTATGCAAACGGACTTACGCCACTATCATTTTCATTTTAACTCAATCAGGTTAGTGGCCAACTTTTACAAGCTCCTATAATTGGGGCAAACTAACCTGGCAGCGTTGTAATGCTGTGATTAGGATCTGCGTAGCCTTCACAATTCTGCTAGGTTAGGTTTGCCCCAACTATAGAAGTCAATTTCTTTTCGTATTTTTTGGGCAACTGGTGCATTTATTTCTTTAAGGACCCATATGGGGCTGACAGGTCCCCTAAGTTCAAGTTCATGTTTCGAATTATCGAATGCAAATTATTTATATACTAGCTGCCAAGGCAGCTAGATTAGCTTCCTGAGGCATGTTGATTCGTAATGTCCTCCCGCCACCCAACTCTTACCTCATTCTGATGTGATATTATTAGATATAATTCAATTTTTATAACTACGTACGTGGCCCACCAATGCCCAAGCAGCTAGCTGCGTGGCCCGACGTTGCACAGGCGCTTCTCGCCTTTAAAGTAGTAAAGAATGTTTCAAGAAACTACTCCCCGCCAAGGCGGCTCGCTAACAGGCGCTTCAGGCCTTCACTTTTTTCCTGCATCAAAAAAATCATTCGAATTAATAAGATGCTTCGCGCCTTCAAAATGGTGAGGAAAGTTCCAGCAAGTTCTGCTCGCTCAAGGGAAAGAAGCTGATATAGATACTCAGTTTTTAATATAAGTAGATGGCTTTTCAACAAATGAATGTTTCAAAATATTACAAGTAGCTAGCGATAAAAATACTATGTAAGTCGCCCGCTTATGAGTTTCGTGTTTGATTTAGTTAAGCCTTCATTTAAAATTCTCATTATCATTTTTATTACTGTTTCATAGCAACCACGTTTTGCAATGCAACAATGGATTTCATATTTAATCATTTATTAGGCTTAATCGCTTTAAATTTGACTACTTATTAATTGATATCTTCGCTAGTTAAAATCGTATAATTATATAAATTGAAACTAATGAAGCCTGAAAAATTACCTATCTATCGGTACCTGGTTCGACTTTCAGTTCATTGGCGTTCAGGAGAAAGAAGCGTGACATAGAAAGATAGTTAGAAAGTTAGAAAGAAAGTTAGAAAGATACTCAGTTTTTAATATAAGTAGATTTTTTAACTTTTTTATGTTACATATAAATAATTCAAAATAACAATGATAACAACAACAATAATAATACAGAAATATGCTTAAAAAAGTATGTAGTTTTGCTTTCAAAACACAGCAAGCTTCAATATACTGCTTTGAAACTATAGTCCTTAAAAGGTAAAAAGAGAAACTAAAGATGAGCCTGAATCAACGCCTAACACAATTTTTAAAATCTTTTGACCTACACCACTGCCATTCTAACCCGTCCATGCAGTCATTTATGATTCATCCTTATTTATCCGCCTGCTTCTGAAGAAAAGAAACAACAGATTGTATCCATTACTCTCGTTCAACGACACCACATATTAAAGACCCATTTTTTAGAAATTTGCTTAGAGTAATGTTTTGAAATAGTAGAGCTATCCTCAATAAATTTACGACGTAAATGATAAATCAGTCTTCCTTCTTGAAGAAACAGTAAATGGAGTTGCAGAATGAAATATGGCGAAACTTTTAAATATGAGTAAAAATCAATTTTCTGCTCCTTATAACTCGAGTCACGGATCATATTTTCCCACTTCCCGCCTTTTGAAGAGTGAAATATATACATCTATAACTTCCTTTTCTTTCCTCTATACCGACAGCTCTTAGATGTGTTAGCAGTAGCCTTAGGTTTCAATTTAAGCTAAACTCAGTAGAGCTGCTTTGAAATAAATTAAACTTCTTTTAGCATTTTTAAAAAATCGTCTGTGATTTTCTAATTTTTTTTTCTTTACATGTGTGAGAGAGTTGGCTTTTAAAATTAATTTTTATTTCTTTATTCTACAAAGGGGCATTTAGGTAATTTTTTTCCTCACATAGCGTTCATTTTATTATTATTATTATTATTATTATTATTTTGAATCAGAATAATGATTTTCTCTTTTTTTTTTTTTTTGCTTCTGTTTTCTTGTAGAACATGACCTAACTTCGAATTAAAAGATATAATTAAAACTCAATAGAATAGAGCTTGGTAAAACGAAAAACTCGTGCCTGCTAGTAAAGTATTTAATAACAAAAAAAATTATTATTTTTTTTACAATCAATGTGAATATTAATTCATAGCCACATTTACCATTAGTTATAGTTTTCTGTTTTTTTCTCCCACCAAACAATCATCATAACATTACACGGGGGGGGGGGATTTTTTTTAAACTAATTTATTAATTTACTTATTTATTTAAAGTATTTAGTGATTTTTTTTTATAAAAATTATTCATGAATTAATATTTTTAACTTAAATTAGTTCTTTTATTCCTTTATTATTATTATTTATTTATTTATTTTGTGTATGAGTGTGCTTGGAATGTCTGGAAGAGAAAAAAAAACTGATTCTGTTCTACGCATAATTAGTTCTTATAAAAAATTATTAATAAATAAAAGATAAATAAATAATATTTAAAAGAATAAATAAATAATATTTAAAAAAAGAGATAAATAGTATTTAAGAAAATAAATAAATATTAAAAAGAATAATATTTTAAAAAATAAATTTTAAAAAAAGGGGTAAAAAGAAAAATAAAAAGCACAAGAGGGTTGTGAATTTTTTTTTTTTTTTTTTGGGGGGGGGGGGAATGTGCGACATTGAGCTTGGGGGGGGGATGGGCACCCCTGCACAGCGTTAACAACCCTTGATGATATCCGTTGTTTCATTTGCACAGATAACTAATAAAATTATTCGGAAAATAAAAATCAACAGTGTGTTACACAATGTTAACCTTTTAACTGTCATGCCCGAGATAGTCTCGGGCACAGCTGGTTTTCGAAAATGTCACGCCCGAGTATTACTCGGGGTATTTTTTTCTTTTTTTTTTTTTTTTTCGTTTTGAGTGCATCGTATTGTTATACCCGAATATATATCGGGAGACGTTTATTTCGGCTTCATCTCTTTGTCAAACCCGACTGTTTCTCGGGTTTGTGCTTGGAAAAGCGTTAAAAATCAAAATAACTTGACAGTTAAAGGGTTAATGTTCCCGAAGTATAAACGCATTCTTAATTAATTACATGTGCCTCATAACTCTTAAATTGTGAATTAAAGCAGCGAAGTACCACAGAATTATTTTAATTAATGATCTTATGCAGTGAAAGTTTTAATGTGTTCAATCGATGATCGGAAATCCGGCCAGCAATATCGTTTATTTTTTGGAGTGCACTTTTAAACTTAACCGTTAACCATCAATAAACTTTAAAAGATTATGTTCTACAAAACAAGTACAAGGATGGCGTTAAACCAATGGAATTTCTCTCGGTATGTGTCATGGTCATACATGGTCCCCCTATGAAATGTATATTGTTCATAAATAAGCGCACACAATAAAAAAAATATCACCAAAAGAAACATTTTTACGAAGTAGTACAATTTAGCATGATATGCAACCAAGTACGTGAGCTAAAAAAGCATGAATTAAAGCATGCGAAAGTTCGAAAGCACTCCGTTACTCCCTGCATCTGAATCCTCTCTTCAGAGAGCCGGGCCAAATCCAGCCACTAAAAGAAAAAGAGGAACAAGAACTGCCTGGGGATGGTCTGGCGCGTGCCACTGCGCGTTGTGCGCGTCATGCTAAGGAGACCCCACCTGCCCCCATCCGAGCCAGGTCACGCGTCAGCGGTGGCTCTGCACGCGCCGCCATCTGTCGTCCACCCCCCCCCCTCCCACATCCCGTAGACTTTCCAAAGTTTTGTTTTGCTCTCGTTGGTGTGGCAACATTCTAGCACCTGCGATTTTCTTTGCGAGTTTAAGGCCAGACAGCAAGGTTAGGAACAGCTGTCTTTCGGTTTGCCATGACTCTTTTTTTTAATTGGTTCGTTGGGATAAATAGCATATGAAAGATGTAGTGAAATCCTGATTGTCTGCGGATTAGGATGCACAGTAGCCTCGGAAATTCCACACAATAACTAAAGAATGATACTTGTGTATGCAATAGCTTTAAAGGATCAATTACACTCGCACAGGTCTACATTGAAGGGCTTGGAGGATGAAGGGGCTAGGTTAAATTTAAAAAAATGAACACCCAGGACAATGGTAAGCAATGGATACAGGTAAACAAATAAAACTTGGTAAATCAAAAAGTACATGTCATTAGACGAATTTCATACGCACACTACTGACAAAACCAGAAAACAGAAAAACTGCAACAATAAAAGTATGATTTTTAATTAGTCGCAATTTCTGTTTTGTCACATAACCCCTTCATCTCCTAATCCCTTCAATTATGACTGAAACAATAGTTAGAAATATACGTAAACGCTTTAAAAAGTGCCGCTCATTATTGCAAACGAATTATGCACATCCGCAAGCAAACCGTTCGAACAGACTAATTAAATCAGATCAAACTAAGTTACACCAAAAACGTATTTTTAGTGTAACTTAGGAGGATTTTTTTTTTTTCAAATACCAATCCAGTCACTAGATTACGTGCAAGTATAGTAGATCAAAAAAAATAGGTTTCAACAAGTAGTATAAATCTTAAAATTCGTAAGTAGGGCAGGTCTAAAACTGTAAAAGTTGTTTACCTAACATCAGGTTTCAACTAGTAGTGTAGGGTTAAAAATCAACAAGTAATGTTGTTCTAAAGAAGTAAGTACTGTTTTGATCTACACATAAGAAGCAGGTTTCAATTACTAAGGTTTTGTTGATCTTGGAAGGTTTGATGCTATTAGAAGGGAGAGGGAAGAAGGGATTACAATATTTAAAAACATCTTTTCCACTCATTAAACTAAAATATGTCCATTTATCAACATTTAGTTAATCATTGTAGATATTTTTTTAAATATATAAGGCTTCGGATAAGGCACCAAAAGATAATCGGGAGTTTACTGCATATTAATTTTAGAGGGATAATCTTAATTATAGATTAGCTATCACCTCCTTCTCTTGCGAGCAAAAAGTCTTTTCTACAAAGATTTTAATAAGCCCTCAGCGGACTCAAATATCACTATAGATATCACCTATCATTGAAAGAGTTTCGGTTTTTCCTGATATCATCCGTTAGACCAACCAATGCATAAACATTTAGACGCAATCACGTTTTTGAAAATTTATAACAACTTTAAAGTTTTTTCCTGCGGCACATGGACGAAAAAACATTTTAATCAATTGTTATTATTTAAAAAGGAAAAAAAACGTTGTTACTGGTTTAAGTCAGGTTCTTTCGTGGGTGGAAATGGAAAAAAAATGTCAGCAATCCAATGAATGAACACCATGAATGACTGGACAAACACATAATTTAGATAATTATTATCACTTTTCTCAACTACAATAAGTTTTAGAATGTTATTTTAAGTGGATCAAATACCCTGCTGAAGTGGGGCGAATTGCCAGGCTGTCAGGGCAGTTCACCGCCATTGGCCAATGTCGTTATTTAATAGTAAACAATTTATTTCTTATTTGTTAGTGATGATCGATTTAACACTGCATGTAGAACTACATTGAGAAATGTGTTTGACATTATTTCATACTTTTCATTAACACTGTAGTTTTTATAAAAAAATCCGCTTAAGTGAGGCGTGGTACACTGACTAAATATATGCAGTTTAGAAGCTAACAAATAATAGTCATTAGAACTTTCTTTAATAATTTACATCAGAAGCTTTCTCTAAAATAATGGAGGCAGCTTGGAAAATTTAACTCTAATTTTACATCTGCGATTACGTGTGCGTGCGGTTAATTCTACTCCACCATCTTTAAATTTCAAAACAAATTAATCATTAAAATAATGATGTGCCTCATATTTGCCTTTGCTCTTATTAGAGTAATTTCATTAAGAAAACTTCCCAACATCCAACTAACGTAGTATTTTGTTTACCTGACTGCAAACTATTTTCCTGGCTAATTAATGGAATGATATGACAGATAAGATCGTAAAAGAGGAAAAAAATAAACAAACTAAAGATATTTTTCCAAAAATTGAGAATAAATCGAACATCTACATCATTACAGCAAATAAGTAATCATTAAGTTAATGATGCTCAAAATTTATGGCGGAGTGTCTCTTCTATAGACTCATTAAAATCCAATCATTATGACAAATTTACGTGGCACGTTGATGCGAACTAAAATATCGCATTCGATCCATACTTTTAGAAAAGTAATTTGGATCCTTTTTATAAGAATAATAACCCAATTCAACTACTTTGTAAAATTTACTGATTTTCTTGGTTTTGCGAAAAATATGTTTTTTCTTTTGTGAAAAATCCTTAAATTTTGTTGTGGTCTCTGGATTTTGTTTATAAATAAGTTTTCGACATATGAAGGATTTCAGAAAAGTATCCGACCTACTTATTTTCCTTCTGGGGGGGGGGGATGAAAACGCTGCACTGGCATGTACTGATAATGAACCTTTACGCGTATTGGCTTAGTGAGCTAACAATTCAACACTACTATTTAAGTTCAAAGGATCTAATTAGAGTAACCCCTCTCCACCAGTTACCTACAAATTTTACTTAAATTAAGCGCTTGAGGGAGAGGGTGATATGTTATGGAATCGGTTTCTTTAAAAAGACTTAAAAAAAAACTGTTATAGCCCGTTGTAATGAAGTTCAAAGGACTGCCATTATTATTCGATATGGGAATTTCATTGTAATGGAATTCAATCAATGTAATGGCAATTAAAACAGGACCAAAAATTTATTTCGTGGAAAGGAATATTTAATTGTATTAGTAATCTCTATAATGAAATTTTGCTGTATTACCCAATAGGGATGTCTTTGTTCCCCCAATTTGTAGGCTTCTCACGGGCAGGACATAATTTTTTCGTTGGCCAAATACTACCCGCAAACTTAAGGTTAAAGACCGCTGACATGCATGAATGCGATAGTCCAGTTCCTTCCACACTTAATCAATATGGTTTAATATTGGTGTTATTGATAGCACGTGTAATCGATTCACATAGTTTTGCTATTACATGGTTGTTTACATACCCCTACAATAAAAAATATACAAGGATAGTACATGCTGTCAATAGCGTTGATAGAGAAGTGTTAAAAAAAATCGTGATTACGCAGCACATTTAGGTATTTTTAAGACCAACAAAAAAATTCTCAAAGAAATTAAAATTTCTTCATATCGAAAACTATTTCCTAAATCAAAGGCTTAGCCTCAAATCATTTACGAAAAAAACTCATGCTATTTTATAATCACAATAACTCTTTCGAAAACGAATACAGTCGTGGTGCTGACAAGTCTAATGACTCGAAAAATCCAACGATAATATTTTTAAAAAAAAGCTAACAGGCAGCCGCCACCTCTCCCCATCCGTAAATTTCTGGCCGGTCCCAGTACCTATAGAAGCGGCAATTCCATCGTTCGAAATTCGGGGTCACCTGACGCTCACCACCCCGAGCCAGCTGCCGGCACACGCCGAACATCTGCCGAAAAGCATCGGCTTTATTTAATTCCCCGTATGTATTTGCCTCTGACCCATTTCAATATGGCCGGAGAGAGATAGAGCGATTCGCCCATACAAGTGCTCCGCGAGGGATTTGACTTTTTATTCTTTCTTCTTCTCTCGTTTTTCCTCTCTCTCTCTCTCTCTCTCTCTCTCTCTCTCTCTCTCTACCTGGCTTTTTAAACATCTGGCATTCGGTGCGTTGGTCTTTCGCTTTTTGAAGTGAGGAGAAGCCACCGCCATGCGGGCATGGAGCGCATGTGTCGGGGCTCCGAGAAAGACACTGGTGAAGCAAATTCTAAGATGGAACAAGGCAAACTACACCCCCCCCCCCCCTTGTATCGATATACATTTGAAACATAGTATTTTCTTGCAGAATCGTCTGCAACTATTTTTAAACTGAGTCTGAATTCGGTGTTTTTATCATTGACCAGGAGTCGACAAGTAATTTTAGTTTGGAGGATAGTTTGTAAAAGAAACAGTGATAAAAGTGGCACCTAAAGGTATTGTTGCAAGAAATTTTTTTTTAATAATTTTTGTTTATAATGTTTATTTTCAAAATCCTTTTTGGCGGTTCAGTTTTTGACTTTCTCCAGGCTGGAACTGGACCTAGGGCCGCCCACTATCATATCGCTTATACGAATATACAGCTTATACGAATATACCGCTTATACGAGTCAAACATCAAGAAACCGAATAATTCCCCATACATAGACGCAATGTTAAAGATCCCCGCTTATCGAATAATATTTCTTGGAAACGACATTTGTTTAAGCGGGGCAGACAGTATATCATACTGATAAGGACAAAACTCGAGTGAAGGAAGCTGACACACCGATTTTGTATAGAAAGTAAGTAAAAAACATATACTTTTTCTCATCATCAATTTAGTGATCCACACAAATTTACTTGCAGTTTTTAAGCGACAATATTTAGACTAAGAAGGCCATTAAAAATCTTTAAAATAATAAAAGCCAAATCGATACAAAATGAAATATTACAACGCATTTATTAAAAGTGCTTTAAAATTATGAAAAAAAAAAAACGATTTGTTATGTATATATCCACCTTAGCAATATATTCTCATAATGAAAAGCCCTGACTGCGAACGCGTTTAAAAGTTATTCTACAATTTGGAGAGTTTTTTTCCTTTCCACTCCGTTCGATGCTCTTCGAAAAATCGATCAAAATCGAATGCCGACCGAAATTATTATTTATGTTGCCATTCCCTTCTAATTTATGCTTTATTCCTGTTGCTATGATCCATATTTCCGTCGAAAATTGAGCTACAGCCCCATAAATTATCGGTAATTCACATTCAAAAGGCCTCATCGCGCGTTTAGAGCCCCGCGCTAAGCACCGACCATAAGTCGAAACGACAAACATAAACAAAAATGAATTAAAATTGTACACGCCGAAAATCACTTCTTTCCTTTCCTCCCCGGTAATTCACCCCGGGGGTGTCCCCTCCTACCACCACTACCATTCCCCCCTCCGCCACTAAAATAAGCCCTCTTCCTTTTTTAAAAATCTCGGGTTATAACTCAAGACGAAAACCTGAAATATTAAAACTGATGATAAGACTGGGCGTAAATTTTCCTCAAGGGGCAGACGAAAATATTTCGCGAGGGGAGGGCGCCGCTCCCCTTTTTACAAAACAGGTGTTTTAAGAGCTTTTTAACGGTTTTCTGAAGAAATAATATAAAAATGCAAAGAGGAAGCTGTATGAAGAGGCAGTTATGAGTTATGGGAGGCGCATAAAGTTTATCATTTCTGGGAAATGGAGGTAAACTGTTAATGACTGTTTTCCACTGCTGGTGGAGACTGCCTTTTGGGGATATGTATATATGCACTCATATAAGTATCCTCCAGTCCGGAGTCATAAAAACCCCCGCGAGATGGCAGTGCGGTTGTAAATAATTAGAGCTTTAAATTGTCTGCCGAATTACTCACACGAATTACTAATTGCCTATTAAGCGTTAAATGTTGAGAGTTTGTGGTGTAAAACGGATGAGGTTTATTGTTTTTTTTTCTGGTGGAATTTTAAGATTTTTTTAACATGGGAGGGGGGAGGATGGGTGACAGCAATCGCTATGTGTTACATATTATGGACCCCCGCATTCTTTTGTCTCCAAATGGGGGTTCATTTAGGCGTTGAAGTTCATTTTCAACTTGGATGTTGCAGTTTAGATGCTTCGGTAGTAAGAGGTGTAGGACATACTCAAAAAATATGGAGGAATGTAACTTTAATGTACTTGTGAGCGTACATATATGTGCGTATATATATATTTAGTGAAGAACTTCAAAAATATGTTGCAAATTAAAAGGAAGAATTTCTTGCTAGAGTGATTCCTTCAATTGGGGACAAGTGTAGCATAAAAAGAAGTAGTAACTCATTTAGGCAATTATAGTTTAATCTAATTAAGTTGCATTTTGAAACTGAAGTCGAAATAGCTTGAGATAAT